>JAJKFI010027849.1:0-23304 GCA_029204185.1 Lerista edwardsae
TTATTATTATTATTATTATTATTATTATTATTATTATTATTATTATTGATCAGGCAGTACACTGCCACAAGAGGGACTGCTCCAAGGTGATCTACACTTATACCCACCTGGATGATTTTTTTCTTCCCATATAGCAGATGGAGAAAAGGAATCCTTTTTAAGCTGATATAATAAGCCATTTCGGGAGTTGTTAAAATACAATTTCAGCCAAAATTTCAAAGTTCTCAACCAGGCCAGTGTCTCGATTTTCATTCTAACCTAGAGTTAGGCTGGCACATTTAGGCCAGCAAGGTTTTGCAGGCATCTGGGCCACCATAAAGTGTGTTTGGACCACTCTCAGAGACTGGTGCACGTCCTGACTCCGAGAGTGGTCCAAACATACTTTACGGTGTCCCTTGCTGAAATGTTTTCCCAGTGGTTTGATATTCTCATCATGTTAAAGCCAAGGGTTCCCCTGCCTGGAATGTGGAAAAAAGACTAGACACAATTTCTGGAAAACAATCATATTAAATGCATATTCTCCCCATTTTTTCTTTTCCTTTCTGAAGCCAATCCACTCAGCTTTGATTTTCCATTTTTTTTCCTAATAATAAAGCTCTTTCTTCTCCCACCCCTTACAAATAACTCCCAAAATGATACAGGAAGAGTGAATTGCATGTGCCGTTTGTGAATTTCTCTATATTTCATACAGAGATTTTACCTGTGGAATCTGGTAGAGGCTTAAAATTTCTGACATTCGGAAAGAGATTTCAGAGCTCATCCCCCCAATGACAGCTATGAGGGTTTTGGAAGTGCCGCATTTGTAGTTGGGGACAAATCTTTGTGATTTGAAGAGCAGGTCCAGAGTAGTCCGGTAGGTCATCCTTGCATCATAGTAGCTGTCATAGATGTGGAACCCAAGAGTGACATTGGGCAAAAGGTTGGGATTCTCATTGATCTCCTTGACAGCAAATGCCAAGGCCAGAACGTGCTGGTAGAACTTGGTCACCACACTGTGAACACAGTTAAACACCCTTTTCATGCATGAATCCGAAACAAGGGCAGTCTCATTATGAAAACTGTGCATGCCAATGTCACAATCTTTCATCACCATTGAAATGAAGAAGAACAAACTAACAGAGGTTGAAAAATATAGTGAGAAGACACTAAAGTGATCAGGAACTGAGAAACAGTTATCAGAAACAAGGCAGATGCCGGAGAAGACAGGGAAGCAGAAAAGGATGTCAACTGACCATCGACGACGGCACAATAAGCAAGGAACAACAAGACCATTTTTGTGCAAAATATATTGACATACCTCTACTGAAATTTTGAGCCATCCCAGCTCATTGTAACTTGGTCTGCCTAGTGGTATTTGTCAAGCTCCCAGGGACTTTCCTGGCCCTCCTACCTGGAGATTTATAGCTTTCAGAAACTGAAGCTCTCCCATATGAAGTCTGGACTTTTCTGCAGAGCCCTGCATTGTATGCCATTCTAACTACCCAACCCTTTTCCCCACCTGGGCTGCCAGAACATCAAAGATGAATCAAGACTGAAAGAAGTAAATCAAACATGAAGCAAAGTATATTGTCAAAGCCAAAAAAAACCTGTGCAAAGCAATGAAGCAATATTTAAAATGAGAGCTTTTTTTGCACATACATAATGATGCAAAAATCAGCACCCCGCAAATGCATTAAAAACCAAATTACAGCATTCCCTTTCTCATGTTTTTTTTTTGCCCTATGTCAGTATATTTTGCAAATATCGCTTTCTAAGAAGTTTTCCCAATAATCTAATTTCCTAAGCTTTTAGGAATAAATTAATGCGCTGATTTATTTTTTAAAAATATACTGACTATGCACACATTTGGTGCAATTAAAGATGTCCTGATGTGGGAAGACTGACATCCTCCTTCTTTAAGAATTCTCTTTTTGTTCCATTTTGGTTAATCTTTTTTGATTGACCCTGTTTTTTGTCATCATCTTTTTTGCTTGTGCTTACTGTTTGATTGAGGGCGTAATCCTAACCTGGAGTTAGGCCAGCAAAGTTTGGCCGGCACAAGGGCCACCATAAAGCGCGTTTGGACCACTTGTGGAGTCAGAGAGGATGGTGCATGTCTGTGTGCTGGCCTGTCTGACTTTGAGAATGGTCCAAACATACTTAATGGTGTCCCTTCTGCCGGCCAAACTTTGCTGGCCTAACTGTGCCGGCCTAAATGAGTCCCTTTTTATGCAATGTACTGTATATTGGGTGAGCTAAAATTTCTGATTTCGCTCTGATTTTGTTTACTGTTTGTGAGTTTTAGCTTTGCTTGAATGCATTTTATCCTTTTGTTGTGCACTGACTTGAACACCTCCCGAACAAGCAGGGAATGGGCCAAATAAAAATATCTTATGTACACAGAAAGAAAAATGCATGTATTCCGAATGACACATTTTGAGGCTTCAAAGTTCACAGGACGTGGGAAAGAAGAAAAACGATGAACATGAGAAACTTACATTGGCAAATCCATGCCCAGCTCCTGAGACAGGCGCTCCTTGAATGAAACCGTGGGAAAAAAGTATATGATCTGAGACGCGATCCCACCAATCAGGAGGCCCCCAGGCTGATACCACTCGTGAAGGACAGGGAGGGGATCATTCATAGGACATCCCACAGCAAGGACTTGGCAGGTCACATGGGGCAACAGAAGCAGCAACAATGCTAATAGCATCACCTGTTGGCAAAGTTTCTCTCCAGGTACAGACACACCTGTGCCCATCAGCAGCCTTGTCACAGATACTGTCCTCGTTCTAAGCAATTGACAATGGGTGACCGCCAATTTTGCCAGTATACTTGGCACAGAGAAGCATACCAGCCTTATCTTTAGGATCGGAAAAATATGCCTTGAATGAGAACTAAGATTCCCTGAATTGTACCATGAAAGTGAGAAACTTGCTTGGTTCAAACCACCCTGCCTCTTAGCCCTCCTCGGAGTGGGCTTTATAACAACTCCTTGATTTGCTTATGGATTGTTTTTCTACCATTTTCCTAAAGCAGGTGTGGGTTATCATGGGGAACTAATTGCTTTGGAGAATTGCAAGGGGCATAATCACCTCTGCCATTTTAGTCTCAGTAGCAGCAACTTTTTTTTTTTAAATGTGATCACCGCTCGTTGGTGTTTTCTAATTTTCTAATATAGGGTTTTTTTCCACTTTAGTGATCTGTCCTGATGGCCTCGCTAGACTTCTGGTTACAGTGATGATAATCAAGATGGTATTCTTTGTTCTTACTACAGACATCTTCCTGGATGTCTCAACAAGCTAGTTTATGGTTTTACTGTGAGGCTGATTTTTCTGTATGACAGTTTTCTGAAAACTATGCCAAGGCCTTGAAAATTTCACCCCCCAAGAGACCTTCCTACAGCTCTCTTTTACAACCCAAGGCAGTTAGGAATATGCTTTACACTGAGCAAGACCAGCTAGGTCAGTAGTTCCCAAACATTTTAGCACTTGCAACCACTTCTTTAAAATGACACTAATTGGGACCCCTCCAACTTTACAAGACCCCCTTCCCAGCTGCTCAAGCCTCTGATTGTATCCTTTTTACTATGGTGGGGGGCCGCCTTCTGGGACATTTGTTAAACTCCACATTCATCAGATTGGGACCACTCTGGTGATCTTGCATTCCCTTTCACCTGGCCTTTGATACGAGCTGAGGTATATTTGCTACTCTCAAGCATAAACATGCATGTATGGCTACATTTCAGTTTCCATAGGGTCTTGTCAGCTTGGGGGAAATTTTTTTTTTGGGGGGGGGGGAGTCTGTGTTCATCGGATCCAGTGATGTCATCTGCAAATGAAGAACGGGTACCCTGGCGGGACTTAGGCGGGACTTCCGAGTGATTGGCAGCCCATCCATTCCGTTCTGCGGCTGCCCTGGCCTCGGGGGGGCTGCCCCCGGTTGGCGCGCCCCACCGCTGCTCACCCGGGCGTGCCCCCCCGTCCCCCACAGCAAGCAGGAGCCCCCCCCGAGGCCAGGGCAGCCGCGGAACAGAACGGACGGGCTGCCAATCATGCAGAAGTCCCGCCTAAGTCCCGCCCAGCATACCCGTTCTTCATTTGCAGATGACATCACTGATCGGATCAGGACCATCCCAGTGGTGCTTACATTCCTCCCAGCCTGCCCTTTGGACCAAGTTACTCATGAGTAAATGCATGCATGTGGCTCCCTTTCCACAGAGCTCACCACCTTTTCCTAGCCAGCTATCAGCTTGTCAGTTTCAATTTCACGATCCACAAACAATCGGGTCAGGATCCACTGGTGTTTCACAACCCAAACTTTGGGGAACACTGACCTAGATCATTGTCAAAACAGGCTGATCGTGGCTCTCCAGGAATTTGTCTAGATATGTGAGTGATTGAACCTGAAACCTTTTGAAAAGCAGGTACTCTACCACTGAACCAAAGACCTCCTCCGTGTTTCTCCTCCCCTACACACAAACACCCACACAGCGATTGGAGTAAACTACTGCTCATTCATTCGCATAGTCAAAGCTATGGTTTTCCCAGTAGCAATGTATAGCTGTGAGAGCTGGACCATATGAAAGGCAGAGCGCCGAAGAATAGATGCTTTTGAATTATGGTGTTGGAGAAGACTCTTGAGAGTCCCCTGGACTGCAAGGAGGTCCAATCGGTCCATCCTCCAGGAAGTCAAGCCTGATTGCTCCCTGGAAGGACAAATCCTGAAGCTGAAGCTCAAGTAGTTTGGCCACCTCATGAGAAGAGAGGACTCTTTAGAAAAGACCCTCATGCTGGGCAAGATGGAAGGCAAAAGGAGAAGGGGGCGGCAGAGGATGAGATGGCTAGATGGTGTCACCGAAGCAATGAACATGAAATTGGGCGAACTCCGGAAGCTAGTGGAGAACAGGGAGGCCTGGCGTGCTGTGGTCCAGGGGGTCACGAAGAGTCGGACACGACTTAGCAACTGAACAACAACAACAACAACAACAACTGCTCATTCACATTTTATTTCAAATATTTGTACACAACCTTTCCCCTCCCACAAAAGAGGAACTCAGGACTGTAATTGGAATGTAATGGCCTTTATCATAGCCGAAGGTGATTAGTCAAGTATTAATCCACTTTCTCCATTCCTATAGACATCACAGGAAAAAATATTAGAACTGTCTCCTCATTATCTGCTCCCGAGTGTTCAGTTCAGGCTTTAGCAGAATAATGTAGCACTTGGGGAAAAAGATGCAGCCCAGTAAGCCAGCACTGGAGGCCAAGATGGAGAAGATGGTCACAGCTGCTTTGGCTTTCCCTTTGGCGCTGAGGTAGGTGGGGACAAATGATAACAAAACGCTGCTAGTGATCAGCATGCTGAAGGTGATGAACTTGGCTTCGTTGAAAGTGTCTGGCAACTTCCTGGCCAAGAAAGCCACCATGAAGCTGATGATGGAGAGGAGTCCCAGGTAGCCCAGGACCAGGGAAAACATAGCAGATCCTCCGTTGCATTCTTCTATGATTTCTCCAGTCATTGACTGCTTGTTCGAATATGGGACTGGGGGAGACGTTCCTAGCCAAACCACACATATGCCTACTTGAATGAGGGAGCCAACAAGGACAATGGAGTTGGCCAGTCTTTTCCCCACCCAATTTCTCAAGATGGATCCTGGTTTGGTGGCCATGAAAGCAACAACCACAGTGATGGTTTTGGCCAACACACAAGAAATAGCCACAGAAAAAGTTATGCCAAAAGCAGATGGTTGCAGAAAACAGGTCACTTTTGTAGGTCGCCCAAGAAACAGCAATGGGCAAAGGAAGCAGAGGAGGAGGAAGAAGAGGAGGGTGAAGGTGATGTCCTGGTTGTTGGCTTTGACAATGGGGGTCTCCTTCTGCTTAATGAAAGTTCCAAGCATCAAGACTGTGAGGAGGGAACAGAAAGCAACAGGTGAGGCCAAACTGATCCCTAAAGGTTCTTTGTAAGACAGAAAAGTTATAATTTTGGGAATACAGTGGTCGTGGTCTTTGCTGGGGTAATGGTCCTCTGAGCAACTGAAACAGTTATCCATATCTGAAAAGTGGAAAGATGGACAATCTTAGTGACAATTCATATTTGGGGAAAAAAATATCCAGTTCTCATAACTACCATTGAAGGTGGAAGTCACAAGTCATGCTCTTCTTTTTGTTGGTTGACTTGGTAATCACCTTGCCAGGGAGGGTTCACGTCCCCTGTGGCCCAGTGACCCTACTAATAAATCAACCTCCCCCAAACACCTGTGGGTCCCACAGTTTGGGAACCACTGGACTAACAGATTTATGGCAGAATTTATGGCAGCATCCTACCCTTCTGGTTAGAAATCTCTCCTTCCGGGCATGGAGCACAATCGTAGCAGCAAAATTTCTCTCCTTCCTTCTTTCTCTTCTGATACCCGGAGTGGCAGGAGCTACTGCACACAGAAAGGGGCACCACCTACTCACAAACAAAAGACAAGTTTAGAGCAGAGCACACAAGGCATCTTGTTCTTGGTTATCTAAACAAGTGACCAGCTGCCATAAAATAAATAGGATTGCCTAGAAAACAGAGGCTTCTTGTCTATTTAAACTGTGAGAGGTTCTCTTTCATTGTATACAGTGGGATCTTGTTATCCAGTGATTCAATATCCACTGATTTGACTCACCACTGATAATGGGGTGCACTTTTAAATGCCTTGTAACTAGGGGAAAAAAGAGGGGACAAGATCCCATTTCCTCCCTTCCTACATTCCATTATTCATCCAGTGGCTGAATGCAGTATTGCATTTATACCAATGCATTCTAGGCGGAGCAAGAAACTTGGAAGTGAGTCTTTAAAGCTATTTTTCCATTGTGATTCACTGATTTTGGAATCCACTGGGGTTCGCGACCCACCTGAAATTGACTTGCAACCCACTGGTGCGTCCCAACCCACAGTTTGGGAACCATTGGTGTACAGTATTTAATATTACATTTCTCGTTTTCAATCAAATTATCAAGTTATGAAGCAGTTAAACTGGGTAGGAAAGGGAATTTTCCACCCCCAGAGACTGGGGCAATCTCTGAGAATACTGCCAAATCCATACCTGGTTAGAACTTCTGGGCCACACAATTATGTCCTCATGAACAAGGAATTCTTCTCCGTCAAGAGTCTTGAGATCCACCCTTCCAACATTCACTCTCCGAAAGGAGTTGTTTGGGAAGATGACCAAATTCGTTATATCAAATCCAGCTCCTGATTCCCTTTTATCATTAAAAGATACTGTTTCTCCAGCTGAATTGTTAAATGAGATGCTTTGAAGGAAGGAGTGAAGCTGATTGAAAGAGAAAAAGGAATAAAGGACAACCAAACATATTGGAGTCTTGATGCTTAGATTTAAAGGCAGTTTTCCTTGCCAACACACTTTTATATAGTTGCATGTTTGCCAGTGCCACTCACTGACTCTCTCAGTAGCTCCCAAACTGTGAATTAGGACCCACCAGTAGGTTGCAAGCCAATTTCAGGTGAGTCGCAAAGCACCTAGAGCAGCCATTTTGAAAATATGGTGGGTTCCACTTTCTAAAAAAAGTGGGCCCTAGTTCAAAAACATTTGAGAACCACTGGCTTATCTGTTCAACTCAAAGGATCCCCTGACACCAGAGATTCAGAGAAGCTTTCCAGTATCCATCTTACTATGTTCAGTGGTGGGAATGATGTAGTGGTCCTCAAACTATTGGGACCCACTTGGTGGGTCAGGGAAAGCTGGGAGCAGCCATCTTGGAAGTTGCAGACCTTATTCTTGGGGGAAGATGGGGAAGGAGCAGAGGGACATGTGCAAGGAGAGGAGCAGTAACAAGGGCTAGGGGTTACGATTAAGGAGTTAAGGCCCAGCAGATATATTACCTGCCAGGATTGGAGATCTTGAGGTTTGAGCTTTCTGTTGCTCACCAAAGCTCTGCGGTTGTTAGCAGAGGAGTACATGGCCTGCAAAGCATGCGCCACCACATAGACCGCATTGTAGATACTGTAGCTGTGGCCCGTCATGCGCATTTCAAAAAGAGACCCAGGTAGGCTCTCCAGCCTCTCCTCCCCAGTACATATCCTCTGAACCTTCGCTGATTCTGTGGGACTTGAAAAAGAACAGTGAAAAACTTCCTCCCAGAACTCCTTCAGAAAACCATTGCCTTCCGTCCAGCAAGGTTTTACGGTCTGAAGAAACGTTTCAAATCTCAGAAGTTCTTTGGAGTGGATCGCAAAGTCAAGGGCGCCTTCAAAGTGTTTCACTTCGGAGTCCCTGCTGTGGGTAGTGAATGCAAAATCGATCTGGGCGGTCATAATCCACACTTTTGCAACAGGGACCTCTTCTTTCCATTTAGGAGTCTCCCAGTACATAAAACAGCTCAGCCATATCACGGTCCATGTTTCTCCATAGACGATAAACGCATTCGCTGTGCTATGTGTGGAGCGAAGCTTCATTCTCAAGTTCATTTTGATAACTTCCTGTATGCTACCTGCATTGGCTTGCTGTGGGATTCTTTCTGTGAAGGCTGAGCAAATTCCATGCTGGGACAACAAGGGCTCCAGGACCCGCATGAAACGCTCTCCGCTCTCATCATCCACCACAAAGAGCCCAACCCATGTCCAGCCAAAATGTCCAAGTAACCGGATAATCCCAAAGGCTTGCTGGGCTTCATTTGGGACCATGCGGTAAAAGGAGGGGACCTGACTTGTCTCGCTCTCTTCAGAGGCAAATGAGCCATATGTGAGCTGAAAGGAACAATACAAATACAGTATTTTATGCATACCTGTATACAGTATGTGTGCCTTTTTTATGCAACCAAGATTTTTTGAAGGAACTTGCAGATTCAGCAGTAATGCCTCTTGCCAGGGGCATGGCTAATGGAAGTGTAGCCCAGTGCAGAGGGCAAAATGATGCCCCAAAAATGACATCACAACAGGAAGTGACATCACAGTTGCATTTTCATTTTCTTGATTTTGGGGGGCCATAACGCTTGATAGAATGAAGTTTGTTTCATAGCATTCTGCATCAAATTCCACATCGAATGGTGTCTAATGATGGCATTATTCATCCATACCAAAGTTTTCACCATTTTGGACACTCGTGTCAAGCTCAGCTTGTTGTCCCCCTAAAGCTTGCTGCCCAGTGCAGTTGCACCCCCTGCACTTTTTTAGCTATGCCCCTGCCTCTTGCTGAAATTTCCCATGTTCTGGGATCTTATTCTGCTTTATTCTCATTAGGGAGCAATCCTAACCCCTAGCCCTTGGTTACTAACCAACTTTCAAGCAATGGGATAAGGGCAATGCAGCTTATGACCCATTGGCACAGCTTTGTCAATGCTGAAAAGTAGGTTAGGATTGTGCTCTTAATCCCCATTTTGTATGTTTTCTGTTGTATGCCACTTTGAGTTTTAGAAAAGTGGTATAGATTGATTTCTGTACCTAGGGTTACCAGATACAGGCTACAATCCTATCCAATGGAGTAAGCTCCTTGTTTATGATGGGACTTACTTCTGAGTAGATAAACATAGGATTGGGCTCTCAAATGGGCACAGAATTCCTATACTTTTAACCACTGTACAGATGAGAAAAGTTTGGCAGGTGCAGCTTTTGAAACCCTTCCATGTTGAGCTGCATGTGTCAAAATTCCCTCTTTTCTGTTCCCATTTGTATCTGGCAACCCTAGGTATAGAAATCATTTAAATACAGGCAGACAGACAGACACATACATCTTGTGCCTCCTCCCAGCACCTACAGGCAGAGTGCAATCCTATCCTGGAGTTAGGCCAGCATAATTAAGCCAGCAAAGTTTGGCCGGCACAAGGGTCACTATAAAGTATGTTTGGACCACTCTCGGAGGCAGAGATGCCAGCACACAGATGTGCGCCATCCTCCCTGACTCAGAGAGTGGTCCAAACATGCTTTACGGAGGCTCTTGTGCCAGCCAAACTTTTCTGGCCTAACTGTGCTGGCCTAACTCCAGATTAGGATTGCACCCAACAGCTGTAGCAACTCTCCATTTGGCATTGCTCATTACACCAAAGCAAAACATACTGTAATTTCCATCAGTTGTATTCCTCCCTCCTTCTGAATCAAAAGATTGCTACAGAAGAGTGATCTTATGATCTAAAAAAAGAGTATGGTCTGCAAGGGGAGGAAAATCCCAAATCTGATGGGTGGGAACAAAAATTGCCTTATGCATAGATCCTACCTGTGGAATCTTGTGGAGCCCTAAGAGGCCTGCCATGTGCAGAGAGGTATCCAAGCCTTGACCTCCAATGACAGCTATGAGATTTTGGGGGGTGTCACATCTGTAGTTGGGGACAAATCGGTGCACTTTGAAGAGCAGGTCCAGGGTGGCGCGATAGGTCATCCTCCCATCGTGGTAGCTATCATAGATGTGGAACCCAAGTGTGACATTGGGCAAGAGCTGGGGGTTCTTGTTGATTTCATTTACTGCAAATACCAAGACCAGAATGTGCTGGTAGTATTTTGTCAGCACACTGCAAACAGAGTTACACGTACTTTTAGAGAAGAATCTTTGAAAGAACAACCAGAGGTGTACCTAGAGGGGGATCACAGCACTAGGTTTTGCAAGCAGCCGCTCCCCCTCCTCTTCAGAACCATTCCTAGCGGCTAGAGCAAAACAGAGGCTATGTTGGCTCCCCAAAGCTCCGAAGAGGAGGGGGAGCTGCTGCTTGCAAAACTTAGTGCTGTGATCCCCCTCTAGGTACGCCACTGGAACAAAGTGATTTTATAACAAAATTGGTCTGTTCAGATCCTACCTGCTTTATTTAATATAGTGTAAATAGATCCTTTTATTTCAGACATATATATTCTGTCCCTGCTCCCAGCACATACATGCAAAGCACAATCCTATCCTGGAGTTAGGCCGGCACAGTTAGGTCAGCAAAATTTGGCTGGCACCAGGGCCACTGTAAAGTGCGTTTGGACCACTCTCGGAGTCAGGGAGGATGGCGCACGTCTCTGTCCTGGGCTCTTTGACTCCAAGAGTGGTCCAAACATGCTTTACGGTGTCCCTTGTGCCGGCCAAACTTTGCTGGCCTAACTGTGCCAGCCTAACTCCAGGTTAGGATTACACCCTTTATGTCTTTAACTCTTGGCCTCACTTTTGAAAAACCACACCCCAAAACACCGAAAAGAAATTGCAAACTCACACTTACAGTGTCTTGCTTTAAAATGTCCATCTCATGATATCATCCTTGATACACTGATTTTTCAATGCCGTGACGGACATTAGTCGGGAATGGACCACAGGGATGGAATCTTGTGCTCATTTGCGTGGATGTTAAATTCAGCTGTGCACGTCATTGTTCTGTGAGACACCTCTACAGCTTTCTCTTGCATTGCTGGACTTTTTGACCACACTTAGTAGTTTTTTTTTTTTTCCTGTGTATACTTAGGTTATTTATGTCTACCTGCTTAAATGGTCACTTCATATGCTTCACCCATTAGCAGAAGTAGATTTTGATTCATGAAAGCATCTCAAATTTGTTGTGAATGTGTTATGGAATGTTGTGTTTTCCCACTGGGAAGGCCACTACAAATTTGAAAGGGGGGTGGTTGTTAATTTCAGTTATTTCTCCCCAAATTTTCAGTCCTGGATCTGATGAGGTTTGTAGCATAAATCTGTGTCACTATACCACAACCTGCAATTATAGCCTTATGCTAGAGTTTCCTGTTGTCTTTAATGATTCAGGGATTCCCACACACATTCTCACAAATGACTGCATTGTGTAGCAGATGCATACATTGTTGCATGCAAATTAGAGGCAACATGGAATCGCTACCACATTCTGTTTCACTAGAATAAGCTTCAGTTTCATACATTTCCTGTTTATTGTTACAATCTGGGCAACAATAGCTAGTTCACACCCATGCAAAAGTGGGAAATGACCAAATCAAAGTTGTTAACATCGCCTTGGTACAAGTTTCTTTTTAGTAGATCAATCTACTATTGATGCTCAACTACGCTGAGATTAAAAGCTTCCTTCATTGTTACTATGAAGAAGAAAACACTTTTCATGAGAGGAAAGGGACAGGGCTAGATAGGTGCACCAGAGGAGAAAAGAAAGCTAACAGGGTCTCAGAAGATACCCTGTAGGAAAGTACAGCAGAATGGAGCACAATGGGAAAATCTGAATAACAGTGTCATAAGGATACAGAAAGGCAACCCAGGGCTCAATCCTAACCTGGAGTTAGGCCGGCACAGTTAGGCCAGCAAAGTTTGGGCCATTTGTAAAGGGCAATTGTAAAGTATGTTTGGACCACTCTCGGAGTCAGGCCTAAATCTCTCTCTTTCCCTTGCCCACCTTGCAGAAGAGAAAGAGCCCTCATTTTGACTTTAGGCAGTCCTAATAACAGAGAGACAGAGCAATACTACAAATAGGGCAGAATGTGCAAAACTCAGAAAATGATGGGAAAAGAGGCATTCTGGGATGCACCGATTGTTTTTATTAACACCTACAAATAACTCTTACGGTTTGTGGTTTAGCCAAGCCAAAAAAAAAAAAAAAAGCAAACAAAAAAAATTCCTTACATTGGAACCTCAAGCAATTTTTGAGAAGGGTGTCCACTGAAGGCTAGTTTACGGAAATGGTAAATGATGTAAGAAGCAATCCCACCAATGAGGTGGTCGCCTGACTGGTACCATTCATGTGGAACTGGGAGGGCATCACCCGCTGGGCACCTGATGGGATTTAGTTCGCATGCCAGGGAAGGCAGCATAAGCAGCAACAGGATGAGTCCCAGCATCCAGGCAGCAAGGCTTCTTGGTCCACAAAGATGTGGACGATGTTGGGTCTCCCTATAGCGTTGTATCTAGGTCAACAAGCTACCCTGGACAGCACCTGACTGTCGATACACAAAGGGAAATTGTTTAGCCTTGCTTCTAGCATCTGCAGAATTACAATCGCATGCCTCACTAGAGTAACAACACTCTGATTTGCAGTAGTCAAACCAACCTAGCCTTTACTCTCAGTATGTGCTCACACAGGGCTTTTATAGCGTGTTTCAAATGTGCCTGCTCCTTAATACATTGTTCCTTCAGGTAAGCCACCTGAATTTTAACCAAGTGAATAAATTAGAGTGTTCGGGATAATTGCAGGGAAGAGATAATTACCTCTGCAGTGTCTGCATTCTGGGAGATCTATTGGTAGCAAACAACATTTTTTTTGTCCTCCCTAGATCTGATTGTCTTCCTCTGCTTCTTAGAGGAAAAGCAAAGCTGAGGTAGCTTCTAGATTTCTATGATGAACAAACACTCCAGGTTCCATTGGGATGCGTCATGAGTCACACATGCTTGGACTCCCATATGGTGCATGCAATTACATGTGTCTTCAAGCACAGCTGATAACAGCTGTACCAGAGCCAACTCCTAAGGAAAGCATCCCAGCAGCTTTATTCTACGGATAGATCTGCTAATCAGATTTTGCACTGATTTCAGCAGGAACCAGAGTGCATAGAATTGCCTCCAAAGAAAGGGTCCATCTCTTCAACTTCAGAGTTTGGAATGCTCCCAAATTGGCACCTGCACAGGTGAATGATGGCATCTCCCTGGTCACACTTTGATGTGTCTCAAATAGAAACATGTTCCCATGTATGCTAGACATGCTTTGCAACCCACCTGAAATTGGCTCGTGACCCACTGGCGGGTCCCAACCCACACTTTGGGAACCACTGACCTAAATCATATATTACTGGAACCAAAAGAAACCACAATACTGCTGAATAATCATTAAAAGTGAGGTTTTTATTCTTCATTTGAATGAAGATGTCAACATATTGGTTTGGTTTGCTTGAATTGCGTGAGTAGAATCAACTGGATTGGCATGGATGGTATCCCAGACTGAGTCAAGAGGGATCCCATGGACTGTATTGAACAAATTAAAATGACAAACGTGATATAAGAAATATAGTAGAATGCTACATGCACTGACATTTGTAGCAGGTCTTTAATGAATTTCATCAAGAGCTGCCTGAATTTGCTCAACTTCCCCCCCCCCATGAATCATAGAATCAGAGTTGGAAGAGACCTACAAAGTCATCTAGTCCAACCCCCTGCCTGTAGCAGGAAATCCTCCTAGAGCATCTCCAACAGGTGCCTGTCGAGCCTCTGCTTGAAGGTCTACAGTGAGGGAGAATCCACCACCTCCCTCGGCAATCTGTTTCACTGTTGAACCACATTATGGTACCATGACACTACATGTCATGGTACTCTACATGTGTGAGCTACTATTATGACAAAAAACATTGGCCAGAATGTTGCAGCACAAAGGGAGAACAGAAAGCAAGTGTAGCACATTGGTAGACAAGTAACTACATCAATAGGTTCCTTAAATCTTTCTCCTTATTAGATATTCCCTGCTGTTCAGCTCAGGCTTCAGCAGTATAATGTAGCACTTAGGGAAGAAGATGCAGCCCAGTAAGCCAGCACTGGAGGCCAAGATAGAGAAGATCTCCACGGCCACCATGTACTTCCCTTTGGTGCTCAGGTAGGTGGGGACAAACGATAACCAAACACTGCCAAAGAGCAGCATGCTGAAGGTGATGAACTTGGCTTCGTTGAAAGTGTCTGGCAACTTCCTGGCTAGGAAAGCGACACTGAAGCTGATGATGGAGAGAAGTCCCATGTAGCCCAGGACAAGATAGAACATGACGACAGACCCTTCATTGCATTCTGCTATGATTTCCTCAGTCAGCGATTGTGTGTCCCAATCTGGGAAAGATGGAGCTATTCCTAACCACACACCACAAAGGCCTACTTGAATGAAGGTGCAGGAAAGGACAATGGAGTTGGCCAGTCTTTTCCCCACCCACTTCCTCATGCTGGACCCTGGTTTGGTGGCCATGAAAGCAACAACCACAGTGATGGTTTTGGCCAACACACAAGACACAGCCACTGAGAAGATGATGCCGAAAGTAGGTTGTCGGAGAAGGCAGGTCAGTTTTGTAGGTTGTCCAAGAAACAAGAAAGAGCAGAGGAAGCAGAGAAGAAGGGAGATAAGGAGCATGTAGGTGATGTCTCGATTGTTGGCTTTGACGATGGGGGTCTCTTGGTGCTTAATAAAGGTTCTTAACAGCAACACTGTGACCAGTGAAAATGTAATGGCAATGGAGGCTAAACATACTGTTAGAGGATCTGTGTATGATAGGAAACTTAGAATTTTGGGGATGCATTCATCTTGGTCCTTGCTTGGAAACTGATCTTCTGGGCATGTGAAACAGTCCATCAGGTCTGATGAAAAGAAACAGAAACCATCCCAATTCATATTTTTCTTTGAATTTATTTAGTTCATTTCGATTTCATGTTTTGTGGTATGCCGTCCTAAGGCAGTTACCAATATTTCGAAATCAGAGTGATAAGTCAACAATAAAGAAAATAATGTTGTATAAAACAAATGAAATGTACCATTACAATTTAAAAAGAAGTACCATATAGAGGCAGTACGATGGTCTTCTCCAAAGTCCTTATGAGACAGCAGAGTCTTCAGTGGATATTGAAAAGTTGGCAGAGAGACTTGTGTGTATTGATCCTCTATGCTGGAATACTTAGTTACTTACCCTTCACTGTATGCCAAATAAAGGTATGAATATGAATATGAATATACTTACCCTTCTGGTTAGATATTTTCCCTGCAGGGCACAGAGCACAATCATAGCAGCAAAATTTCTCCCCTTCCTTTGCTCTCTTCTGATAGCCGGGCTGGCAGGAGTCACTGCACACAGAAAGGGGCAGCACCTATTTGCAAATGTGAAAGGAGGCTGAGATGGCAGAGATTAGACTGAAGATGTTGTTGATCAGCCCATTTCCTCCCTTCGGTGTATTTGTGCACCGATTTATAATTTAGAGATTTTCAAAAAGTGGCTCCACCAAATGACCTCAAACTTGCCCTGTAAATAGTGTGAGGATGGTCCTTTTTAGAGGTACAGTGGTTTTGACTGCCCATCCATGTCATCAGTTAAGACCATTTTGTTCCCCCAAATCTGAAATGAAAGTTGCCATTTTGGCTTCCTGTGTTAGGGCAGGGGCTAACCTTTCTCATTGAGTCAATTTTAAAGCTTTCAGGTACAATTAGCACCTGTAATTTTTTTAATGATTGGTGCGCTAATGCACCAATGGGACTTCCCACACCTATTTCCATTCAAACTGTGTATTTCTTTGTAGGGCAAAAATCTTTGGGGGACAAGTTAGATGAAAACTTAGAAGATAACCATTTCTGTAGGGTGGGAAGGCAGGCATTATTGCAGTGTTTACCTGAGTGGCCCTGATAGTTGATTTTGGAGATGTGCAGGAAGGCAAGGTATTCAACTAGGTGATGAGCTGTTAGAATAATTACCAAGGCCAGAATTGACAAAAATCTGCATAAGGCTCTCCTATTGTTTATTCTAACCACTGACCATTCACAAGTCATTAAGGACAATTACCTGACAATTCACAGGCCTTTACCATTTACCTGTCCTGTACCATTTACCTACTAGTGAAAACCTAAACTCCTCTGAGGGGAAAAAAAAAAACATGATGGTGCTTCTGTGCACCCATGACACAGGTACACAGGTTTCAGGTACTGGCGTGGAAGCTGCAAGCTGCAGACGCCAGCTGTATGAAAAAATAGGGGTTTTTTCAAAATGTTTATATAGCAGAGAAGGGTCAAGGAAAATCCAGAAGAATTCTGTCTCCAGCTCATTACAGGGCATGAAAGACAAGCAGCAGCCTGTACTAGCCTGCAAAACACCTAATTTAACTGTAGCAGCAGTCAAAGCTAGGCCAAAAATTCAGCTTTGCAAGAAGGGACTTCTTACTGCACTCTGGGGCCTCCTTCTGCAAATTCTTGAAGTAGGCAAGCTGCGTGCTCAGTGAACAATGTGCTTTTTAAAGATTTTCAGGGGTAAGGGTAGCTTTTTTTCAAGATTTCCATAGAAATTGATACTCAGCACCATGGATAGTGCAAAGGAAAACATTATGTCCCATCTGCGCTCAAATGCGCCAATTTCAGTTCAGGTATATGGGAACACTTTGACATGGTTCCAAACACATATTTACCTGAGGGGGGGGGGCCCTGTACATATTTCAGAATGCAACAGAAAAAGTGATGTGCTGACACACCTATGGGAGGAAATGGGTTTTAAGAATCAAGCGCTCAGCTGAAATGCAAGACTATAGTACATGGAGCACACAGAGTGAATATATGTCCTGTCTTGTGCACATTGAATGCCATCTGTCCATTTAGCTATTGGCCGAAGTGAAACTTGAGGACCAGAAAAAAAGGGGTCTGAATACACAACTGAGCTCCTCATGGCATAGAGCTGGGTTAGCCAACCAGGAGCAGAAGGCTTCAGAGGGGAAAGTAAATTTCCTTTCTTATGGGAATAAGGAAGCCCTTCCATAATCTTCCTACTCTGCAATGGGTCTCCTCAGACCTGTACAAGCAAAATCACTGGTGTAAATCCAAGGAGATAAAGGCTTGAAAAAGAATTGGATTACTTGAGCTGGGAGAAGCAACATTTGGGGTACACCTCCAATCCATACCTGGTTGAAACTCATACGCCACACAATTTTGTCATCATCGAGGACAAATTGTTTTCCAGCACTGGAATCCACCATTCCAATTTTCACTTTGAAGAAGGAATTGTTTGGGAAGAGAATCATGTTCATTATATCAAATCCAGATCCCATTTTTCCCTTATCATTAAAAGACACACTTTCTCCAACAGAGTTGTTAAATGTAACGCCATGAAGAAAAAAGTGCATCTAGCAGAGAGAAAGAAGGAAGGAGTCAAAGGGAGAATACAACGCATTCGGCACTTTACACTGTTATTTATAAAACAAAAGAGTCCATGCTGGTACACTTTTTTGTGTGAATTGTATATACACCCAATGAGACAATGCATATATTTGTTAACTGTATACACACCCAATGAGACAATGCATATATTCTGCAGCCACAGAGTATTGTAAATGTATGAATTACCTTCTTTCCAAACTCCAATAAAAAATGTGAACCAACAAATATATCTTTAAGTTCGTAATGTGTGCGACACCTTCTCAACATCTATTCTTGTGCTTGAACGATAAACTTGCATTTTGTTCGATTTGTAACAAAATACTCATGGCAATAAAAATGTTTCTTTATGGAGACGTTACCTGCCAAGGCTGAAAATCGTGACCTTCCAGCCTTTCACCCCCCAATAAGGCTCTACGACTGGATCTAGATAAATACTGTGCGTGCAACCCCTGTGCCACCGCATAGACAGCATTATAGATACTGTAGCTGTGGCCAGTCATGTGCATATCAAAAGCAGGCCCAGGTAGGTTCTCCAGTCTCTCCTCCCCAGTACAGGTTTTATCCACTTTTGCTGGCACCTTGAGATTTGGAAATGAGCAGCCAAAAGCTTGCTCCCAGAAAACCTTGAGAAAACTGTCTCCTTCAGTCCCAGAAGGCCTCCTTTTCTGAAGATACTCCTGAAACCCTAGAGGTTCGTTGGAGTGAATCTCAAAGGAAAGAGTGCCTTGGAGTTTGTCAAAGTCCCAACTCATGATGAGGCCCATGACTGTGAAGTCAATCTGGACTGTCATGATCCACACTTTTCCTTCCAGTGCATTTTCTTGATCGTCAGGCTCTGCGAGAAGCATTAATGTGCTCAGCCACATCATGGTCATCGTTTCTCCATAGACGACAAATGTTCTGGCTTTCCTATCCATGAAAGGTAGGTGGACTTTTGAGGCCATGCCGCTCATTTCCGTAATGGTAAGCAAGCGCCCCTGGTTTGGGATTCTTTGAGTGAAGGCTGAACAGATTGCATTCTGGGAAAACAATGGCTCCAAGGCTTGGAGAAAACGGTCTCCACTCTCATCGTCCACCACAAGGAGTCCGACCCACGTCCATCCAAAATGCTGGAGTAGCCATATAATCCCCATGTACTGGTGAGTTTCGTCTGGGACCATGCGATAAAAAGAAGGCACTGCATCTTCGTCTTCTGGGGGAAATGAGCCATATGTGAGCTGCAAAAAACCATGCAAATACTTTACAGATTGCTCGTGTGTCTTGGTACATGAGTGTCTGAGCATCTCCTTCATGTCATTCTTCTTTGGATATTGGGTGGAGTAAAGACCTGATGTGAATTGCCAGCTTTGGTCAGACTTAGCGGTGTTCAAAACAAGGACTCTTCTGGCTCAACATGTTTGCACCCCATAAGAACATAAGAAGAGCCCTGCTGGATCAGGCCAAAGGCCCATCTACTCCAGCTTCCTGTATCTCACAGTGGCCCACCAGGTGCCCCAGGGAGGCATGAGACAACAAGATGCTTGCATCCTGTTGCCACTCCCTTGCACCCGGTACTCTGAAGTAGCCTACTACTAATGTAAGGAGGTTACAACCCATCATTGCCTATAGATCACGATGGACTTTTCTTCCAGAAATCTGTCCAATCCCTTCTTAAAAGCATCAAGACCAGATGCCATCACCACCTCCTGTGGCAAAGAGTTCCACAGATTAACTACCCGCTGGGTAAAAAAGTACTTCCTTTTATCTGTTTTACCTCTCCCAACCCTCAGTTTTAGCGGATTCCCCCTGGTTCTGGTGTTTTGAGAGAGGGAAAAGAACATCCCTTTATCCATTTCAGTGAGGCATGGCAAAGAGGGTACTGGGCACTCTTAATCTGTTCTAGCTGTTACACCTTCCTGTCTGGAGCCATTTGGTGTTGTCGAAGGTAACCAAAAGGACTTCCTTCTCTCCAGGTTCTCAGCTGATAGCCAATCACTCAGGACCTAGGCAATTTCAGGATCAAAGCATCTTCCGTACTTTTGAATAAAGTACTTCCGTACTTTATTCAAACAGCTGCTTGTGTGCACGTTTCCAACACCTCTGATCAGGTCAGGGATGAAGGAAAGGGAGATGCACATCAAACAAAGAGCAACAAGGGTACTTCTAGTCCATGCAAAAATTAAAATCAGCTTTAGGCTAATTTAATATGCTGGCTAATTTAATTTGGCTGGCTTCCAAATATAGTTATCTTTTTGTTTTAGTCCAATCTGAACCTAAAACATCACCAGTGCATCTTGTAAGCAAAACATACATACGCGTCTCTGTCTCTGTCTCTCTGGGAAAACATCCAGGAATGATTCCTACCTGCGGAATCTTGTAAAGACCTACGAGTTCTGCCATGTGGAAGGAGATGTCTGAACCAAGTCCCCCAATGGCAGCTATGAGGTTTCTCTGGGGGCCACATTCATAGTTGGGGACAAACGTGTGCGATTTGAAGAGCACATCCAGAGTGGTTCGATAGGTCATTTGCTCGTCATAGTAGCTGTCATAGATGTGAAAACCAAGTGAATTATTGGGCAAGATCTTGGGATTCTCATTGATCTCCTTTACAGCAAATGCTAAGGCCAGGACATGCTGGTAGAATTTTGTCATCATTCTGTGGATAGAATTAAATACTTCAAAGGCAGGAACACTACAGTGCTGCTAATTGTTTTATAACCATGCTGGACAACTGAACAAGTCTGGCAATCTAAAATAATCCCATGCAGACAAGCCAAAATGTTTGGTTTCCAGCCCTGTTGGAACGAAGGAGAAAAAATTCACAATGCCTGAGATCTATAGACAAAAGAAGCTGCTAAGGTAGACAGGGTCAGAAAGGGGACAGATCATCATAAAAGCATGAAGGAGGCAGTTATGTGAAGCATAACATAAGCCAGACACACTTGGAAATCCATGCAGGGCATTATCAGAAATATGGCATCACAAATTTAAGGTTCATCCATCCCAACATTGTCATTTCTGGTAATAGGGCTACAGTTTTCTGACCAAAATATTGATGTTTTGGAATGACCAGGTATTAAATCCAAAACATTCTTCATGTAAAGCATGTATTTTACCGCAGACCTGTGGCCAAACCCTACGGGCTTGGTTTGGCCAGCTAGCAATAGCATTATTATTATTATTAATTATCATTATTAATTATTATTATTATTATTATTATTTAATTTATACCCCGCCTTTCCGCCCGAAGGCACTCAAGGCGGCATTACAAAAACAAAGTTAAAAACAGAATCAATACATCATATTTAAAAACAGTCATTAAAAACAATATAAAATACAATATAAAAATATAACAGTCCTCCCATGGATCATAAAAAGAACAGAAATATATAAAAAAACAAGGACCAGCCAGCCTGTCAGCAACTAAAAGCCTGTTGAAATAAAAAGGTCTTCAGCCCCCGCCGAAATACCGCCAAAGAGGGAGCAGTTCTTAACTCTAAGGGGAGGGTATTCCAAAGTTGGGGGGCCACCACCGAGAAGGCCCTCTTCCTGGCCGCCGCCCCTCTCACCTCTCCTGGTGGCAGCACAGTCAAAAGGGCCCCCCCGGATGACCTCAGAGCACGGGTAGGATTATATGGGAGGAGGCGGTCCCTCAAATACCCTGGGCCCGAGCCGTAAAGGGCTTTAAAGGTCAAAACCAGCACTTTGAATTTGGCCCAGAACAGAACCGGCAGCCAGTGTAGTCGCCGAAGCAACGGCCCGACAGAGTCAAACCGACGTGCCCCAGCAACCACCCAAGCCACCGCGTTCTGTACTAGTTGTAATTTCCGGACCGTCTTCAAAGGCAGCCCAACGTAGAGCGCATTGCAATAGTCTAATCTAGATGTCACTAGGGCATGGGTCACTGTGGCCAGGTCCGCACATCTCAGATACAGTCGCAGCTGGCGGATCAGCTGAAGCTGAGCAAAGGGCTGTAAACCTCAGGCCTGCCAGGGTCTCACGTTCCATTGATTTCCATGGTGGTGGTGAAGACTGTGCTTTTTGAACACATTACTCTGCCAGCTAGTATTTCAAGTCCAATCGCCATATCAGAAATATTCAGCTAAAGATCATGAATACCCTTTTCACCAACGAGGGTTATTTGAACGCAGTTTCATTCCTCCTCCCCATCTGGTCAGACAGCTACTTTTTCCAGTGCATCTTCATCCTTTTTGAAGTTAGTTTTCAACAATCTAGCTCAGGGGTGGCCGAAGTGGCGCACAAACACTTTCTGATCAGCACACAAAGTTGTCATATATTTTTGAAAAACATTTGAACAACAACAGCACCACAGCAGTTTACAGGTCACTTGATTACAGGTTGCCCCTGCTAAGTGAGAAAGAGGCATTTTTCCAAGTGGTGTTCCACTTATATTGAACAGGGGGAGAGTAACTATCCCTCTTCACCCCTGCGCAGTGTCTTTTCTAGTGGCTGTTGCTAGTGGTGGTCTGCATTTTTTTAGATTGTGAGCCCTTTTGGGACAGGGAGCCATTTCACTTTATATTTTTTGCCTGCAAACCACTTTGAACTTATGTTTTTTTTATAAAGAATTGTTATTAATTTTAATATAAAGGTACAGTATAGGATAATAATAAACTTAGGGAAAAGGGAACACTAAGGATAACACAAAAGGGATATCCCTGTCTTGGGATAGCAGTATTTCTAATCTAATTTACCTTAATCTTTACATCTTAACACATTTACTAAATTCTTGAATGTACACCTATCCAGTCATAAAAAGGCTTCCAATAATTTTCTATCTTGCACAGATTTCCATCTTTAAATCCCTCAGTCAAAATATCCATTTCAGCCACATCACATAGTTTATCAAATTCTCTCATTCTGGAGTTGCATTACTTTTCCATATCTGCGCATATACTAATCTCGCTGCGGTAATAATATGTGCCGCTAAATATCTACTTTGCCTATCTTGTATTGATGACACTATATTGAGAAGAAAAAAATTCCAGTCTAAATGGGATATCACATTTCAATATTTGTTGAGTCCAGTTATGTATTTTTTTTCCAAAATTCTTATGAACTTATGTTGAAAAGCAGTATATAAGTACGATTGATAATATTGTTTTTAATATGTTTTGTATATAGTGTGGCTTGTATTGCCTTTTAACTGTTTGTAAGCCGCCTTGTGTGCCTTCAGGCAGAAAGGCAGGGTAGAAATCAAATAAATAATAATAATTGATTTCTTTCCTACTCCTTGCATGACACACCCTCAAATTTCTAATGTTGGTGCCACAGCTACTACAAAACGGGTCCTTCATAAACAGACTAAAGGACCATGCAGGCAGTAGCGTCTCTACAGGGAGGGCAAAGCTCTAAGTTTTGCAAGAAGCCTCACCTTGCAGTGGAAATCACTCCTCTCCTGCACTGTTCTAGCCAATCCTCACAGGGAAAAGCAACATCTTGGCGTTGCTTACTGGCTACAGCAGCAAGGGAGGGGGGGGATTTACATGACAGGGTAAGGCTTCTTGCAACACTTAGAGCTTTG
>JAJKFI010027850.1:0-23310 GCA_029204185.1 Lerista edwardsae
TTATTATTATTATTATTATTATTATTATTATTATTATTATTATTATTGATCAGGCAGTACACTGCCACAAGAGGGACTGCTCCAAGGTGATCTACACTTATACCCACCTGGATGATTTTTTTCTTCCCATATAGCAGATGGAGAAAAGGAATCCTTTTTAAGCTGATATAATAAGCCATTTCGGGAGTTGTTAAAATACAATTTCAGCCAAAATTTCAAAGTTCTCAACCAGGCCAGTGTCTCGATTTTCATTCTAACCTAGAGTTAGGCTGGCACATTTAGGCCAGCAAGGTTTTGCAGGCATCTGGGCCACCGTAAAGTATGTTTGGACCACTCTCGGAGTCAGGACGTGCACCAGTCTCTGAGAGTGGTCCAAACACACTTTATGGTGGCCCTTGCTGAAATGTTTTCCCAGTGGTTTGATATTCTCATCATGTTAAAGCCAAGGGTTCCCCTGCCTGGAATGTGGAAAAAAGACTAGACACAATTTCTGGAAAACAATCATATTAAATGCATATTCTCCCCATTTTTTCTTTTCCTTTCTGAAGCCAATCCACTCAGCTTTGATTTTCCATTTTTTTTCCTAATAATAAAGCTCTTTCTTCTCCCACCCCTTACAAATAACTCCCAAAATGATACAGGAAGAGTGAATTGCATGTGCCGTTTGTGAATTTCTCTATATTTCATACAGAGATTTTACCTGTGGAATCTGGTAGAGGCTTAAAATTTCTGACATTCGGAAAGAGATTTCAGAGCTCATCCCCCCAATGACAGCTATGAGGGTTTTGGAAGTGCCGCATTTGTAGTTGGGGACAAATCTTTGTGATTTGAAGAGCAGGTCCAGAGTAGTCCGGTAGGTCATCCTTGCATCATAGTAGCTGTCATAGATGTGGAACCCAAGAGTGACATTGGGCAAAAGGTTGGGATTCTCATTGATCTCCTTGACAGCAAATGCCAAGGCCAGAACGTGCTGGTAGAACTTGGTCACCACACTGTGAACACAGTTAAACACCCTTTTCATGCATGAATCCGAAACAAGGGCAGTCTCATTATGAAAACTGTGCATGCCAATGTCACAATCTTTCATCACCATTGAAATGAAGAAGAACAAACTAACAGAGGTTGAAAAATATAGTGAGAAGACACTAAAGTGATCAGGAACTGAGAAACAGTTATCAGAAACAAGGCAGATGCCGGAGAAGACAGGGAAGCAGAAAAGGATGTCAACTGACCATCGACGACGGCACAATAAGCAAGGAACAACAAGACCATTTTTGTGCAAAATATATTGACATACCTCTACTGAAATTTTGAGCCATCCCAGCTCATTGTAACTTGGTCTGCCTAGTGGTATTTGTCAAGCTCCCAGGGACTTTCCTGGCCCTCCTACCTGGAGATTTATAGCTTTCAGAAACTGAAGCTCTCCCATATGAAGTCTGGACTTTTCTGCAGAGCCCTGCATTGTATGCCATTCTAACTACCCAACCCTTTTCCCCACCTGGGCTGCCAGAACATCAAAGATGAATCAAGACTGAAAGAAGTAAATCAAACATGAAGCAAAGTATATTGTCAAAGCCAAAAAAAACCTGTGCAAAGCAATGAAGCAATATTTAAAATGAGAGCTTTTTTTGCACATACATAATGATGCAAAAATCAGCACCCCGCAAATGCATTAAAAACCAAATTACAGCATTCCCTTTCTCATGTTTTTTTTTTGCCCTATGTCAGTATATTTTGCAAATATCGCTTTCTAAGAAGTTTTCCCAATAATCTAATTTCCTAAGCTTTTAGGAATAAATTAATGCGCTGATTTATTTTTTAAAAATATACTGACTATGCACACATTTGGTGCAATTAAAGATGTCCTGATGTGGGAAGACTGACATCCTCCTTCTTTAAGAATTCTCTTTTTGTTCCATTTTGGTTAATCTTTTTTGATTGACCCTGTTTTTTGTCATCATCTTTTTTGCTTGTGCTTACTGTTTGATTGAGGGCGTAATCCTAACCTGGAGTTAGGCCAGCAAAGTTTGGCCGGCACAAGGGCCACCATAAAGCGCGTTTGGACCACTTGTGGAGTCAGAGAGGATGGTGCATGTCTGTGTGCTGGCCTGTCTGACTTTGAGAATGGTCCAAACATACTTAATGGTGTCCCTTCTGCCGGCCAAACTTTGCTGGCCTAACTGTGCCGGCCTAAATGAGTCCCTTTTTATGCAATGTACTGTATATTGGGTGAGCTAAAATTTCTGATTTCGCTCTGATTTTGTTTACTGTTTGTGAGTTTTAGCTTTGCTTGAATGCATTTTATCCTTTTGTTGTGCACTGACTTGAACACCTCCCGAACAAGCAGGGAATGGGCCAAATAAAAATATCTTATGTACACAGAAAGAAAAATGCATGTATTCCGAATGACACATTTTGAGGCTTCAAAGTTCACAGGACGTGGGAAAGAAGAAAAACGATGAACATGAGAAACTTACATTGGCAAATCCATGCCCAGCTCCTGAGACAGGCGCTCCTTGAATGAAACCGTGGGAAAAAAGTATATGATCTGAGACGCGATCCCACCAATCAGGAGGCCCCCAGGCTGATACCACTCGTGAAGGACAGGGAGGGGATCATTCATAGGACATCCCACAGCAAGGACTTGGCAGGTCACATGGGGCAACAGAAGCAGCAACAATGCTAATAGCATCACCTGTTGGCAAAGTTTCTCTCCAGGTACAGACACACCTGTGCCCATCAGCAGCCTTGTCACAGATACTGTCCTCGTTCTAAGCAATTGACAATGGGTGACCGCCAATTTTGCCAGTATACTTGGCACAGAGAAGCATACCAGCCTTATCTTTAGGATCGGAAAAATATGCCTTGAATGAGAACTAAGATTCCCTGAATTGTACCATGAAAGTGAGAAACTTGCTTGGTTCAAACCACCCTGCCTCTTAGCCCTCCTCGGAGTGGGCTTTATAACAACTCCTTGATTTGCTTATGGATTGTTTTTCTACCATTTTCCTAAAGCAGGTGTGGGTTATCATGGGGAACTAATTGCTTTGGAGAATTGCAAGGGGCATAATCACCTCTGCCATTTTAGTCTCAGTAGCAGCAACTTTTTTTTTTTTAAATGTGATCACCGCTCGTTGGTGTTTTCTAATTTTCTAATATAGGGTTTTTTTCCACTTTAGTGATCTGTCCTGATGGCCTCGCTAGACTTCTGGTTACAGTGATGATAATCAAGATGGTATTCTTTGTTCTTACTACAGACATCTTCCTGGATGTCTCAACAAGCTAGTTTATGGTTTTACTGTGAGGCTGATTTTTCTGTATGACAGTTTTCTGAAAACTATGCCAAGGCCTTGAAAATTTCACCCCCCAAGAGACCTTCCTACAGCTCTCTTTTACAACCCAAGGCAGTTAGGAATATGCTTTACACTGAGCAAGACCAGCTAGGTCAGTAGTTCCCAAACATTTTAGCACTTGCAACCACTTCTTTAAAATGACACTAATTGGGACCCCTCCAACTTTACAAGACCCCCTTCCCAGCTGCTCAAGCCTCTGATTGTATCCTTTTTACTATGGTGGGGGGCCGCCTTCTGGGACATTTGTTAAACTCCACATTCATCAGATTGGGACCACTCTGGTGATCTTGCATTCCCTTTCACCTGGCCTTTGATACGAGCTGAGGTATATTTGCTACTCTCAAGCATAAACATGCATGTATGGCTACATTTCAGTTTCCATAGGGTCTTGTCAGCTTGGGGGAAATTTTTTTTTTGGGGGGGGGGGAGTCTGTGTTCATCGGATCCAGTGATGTCATCTGCAAATGAAGAACGGGTACCCTGGCGGGACTTAGGCGGGACTTCCGAGTGATTGGCAGCCCATCCATTCCGTTCTGCGGCTGCCCTGGCCTCGGGGGGGGCTGCCCCCGGTTGGCGCGCCCCACCGCTGCTCACCCGGGCGTGCCCCCCCGTCCCCCACAGCAAGCAGGAGCCCCCCCCGAGGCCAGGGCAGCCGCGGAACAGAACGGACGGGCTGCCAATCATGCAGAAGTCCCGCCTAAGTCCCGCCCAGCATACCCGTTCTTCATTTGCAGATGACATCACTGATCGGATCAGGACCATCCCAGTGGTGCTTACATTCCTCCCAGCCTGCCCTTTGGACCAAGTTACTCATGAGTAAATGCATGCATGTGGCTCCCTTTCCACAGAGCTCACCACCTTTTCCTAGCCAGCTATCAGCTTGTCAGTTTCAATTTCACGATCCACAAACAATCGGGTCAGGATCCACTGGTGTTTCACAACCCAAACTTTGGGGAACACTGACCTAGATCATTGTCAAAACAGGCTGATCGTGGCTCTCCAGGAATTTGTCTAGATATGTGAGTGATTGAACCTGAAACCTTTTGAAAAGCAGGTACTCTACCACTGAACCAAAGACCTCCTCCGTGTTTCTCCTCCCCTACACACAAACACCCACACAGCGATTGGAGTAAACTACTGCTCATTCATTCGCATAGTCAAAGCTATGGTTTTCCCAGTAGCAATGTATAGCTGTGAGAGCTGGACCATATGAAAGGCAGAGCGCCGAAGAATAGATGCTTTTGAATTATGGTGTTGGAGAAGACTCTTGAGAGTCCCCTGGACTGCAAGGAGGTCCAATCGGTCCATCCTCCAGGAAGTCAAGCCTGATTGCTCCCTGGAAGGACAAATCCTGAAGCTGAAGCTCAAGTAGTTTGGCCACCTCATGAGAAGAGAGGACTCTTTAGAAAAGACCCTCATGCTGGGCAAGATGGAAGGCAAAAGGAGAAGGGGGCGGCAGAGGATGAGATGGCTAGATGGTGTCACCGAAGCAATGAACATGAAATTGGGCGAACTCCGGAAGCTAGTGGAGAACAGGGAGGCCTGGCGTGCTGTGGTCCAGGGGGTCACGAAGAGTCGGACACGACTTAGCAACTGAACAACAACAACAACAACAACAACTGCTCATTCACATTTTATTTCAAATATTTGTACACAACCTTTCCCCTCCCACAAAAGAGGAACTCAGGACTGTAATTGGAATGTAATGGCCTTTATCATAGCCGAAGGTGATTAGTCAAGTATTAATCCACTTTCTCCATTCCTATAGACATCACAGGAAAAAATATTAGAACTGTCTCCTCATTATCTGCTCCCGAGTGTTCAGTTCAGGCTTTAGCAGAATAATGTAGCACTTGGGGAAAAAGATGCAGCCCAGTAAGCCAGCACTGGAGGCCAAGATGGAGAAGATGGTCACAGCTGCTTTGGCTTTCCCTTTGGCGCTGAGGTAGGTGGGGACAAATGATAACAAAACGCTGCTAGTGATCAGCATGCTGAAGGTGATGAACTTGGCTTCGTTGAAAGTGTCTGGCAACTTCCTGGCCAAGAAAGCCACCATGAAGCTGATGATGGAGAGGAGTCCCAGGTAGCCCAGGACCAGGGAAAACATAGCAGATCCTCCGTTGCATTCTTCTATGATTTCTCCAGTCATTGACTGCTTGTTCGAATATGGGACTGGGGGAGACGTTCCTAGCCAAACCACACATATGCCTACTTGAATGAGGGAGCCAACAAGGACAATGGAGTTGGCCAGTCTTTTCCCCACCCAATTTCTCAAGATGGATCCTGGTTTGGTGGCCATGAAAGCAACAACCACAGTGATGGTTTTGGCCAACACACAAGAAATAGCCACAGAAAAAGTTATGCCAAAAGCAGATGGTTGCAGAAAACAGGTCACTTTTGTAGGTCGCCCAAGAAACAGCAATGGGCAAAGGAAGCAGAGGAGGAGGAAGAAGAGGAGGGTGAAGGTGATGTCCTGGTTGTTGGCTTTGACAATGGGGGTCTCCTTCTGCTTAATGAAAGTTCCAAGCATCAAGACTGTGAGGAGGGAACAGAAAGCAACAGGTGAGGCCAAACTGATCCCTAAAGGTTCTTTGTAAGACAGAAAAGTTATAATTTTGGGAATACAGTGGTCGTGGTCTTTGCTGGGGTAATGGTCCTCTGAGCAACTGAAACAGTTATCCATATCTGAAAAGTGGAAAGATGGACAATCTTAGTGACAATTCATATTTGGGGAAAAAAATATCCAGTTCTCATAACTACCATTGAAGGTGGAAGTCACAAGTCATGCTCTTCTTTTTGTTGGTTGACTTGGTAATCACCTTGCCAGGGAGGGTTCACGTCCCCTGTGGCCCAGTGACCCTACTAATAAATCAACCTCCCCCAAACACCTGTGGGTCCCACAGTTTGGGAACCACTGGACTAACAGATTTATGGCAGAATTTATGGCAGCATCCTACCCTTCTGGTTAGAAATCTCTCCTTCCGGGCATGGAGCACAATCGTAGCAGCAAAATTTCTCTCCTTCCTTCTTTCTCTTCTGATACCCGGAGTGGCAGGAGCTACTGCACACAGAAAGGGGCACCACCTACTCACAAACAAAAGACAAGTTTAGAGCAGAGCACACAAGGCATCTTGTTCTTGGTTATCTAAACAAGTGACCAGCTGCCATAAAATAAATAGGATTGCCTAGAAAACAGAGGCTTCTTGTCTATTTAAACTGTGAGAGGTTCTCTTTCATTGTATACAGTGGGATCTTGTTATCCAGTGATTCAATATCCACTGATTTGACTCACCACTGATAATGGGGTGCACTTTTAAATGCCTTGTAACTAGGGGAAAAAAGAGGGGACAAGATCCCATTTCCTCCCTTCCTACATTCCATTATTCATCCAGTGGCTGAATGCAGTATTGCATTTATACCAATGCATTCTAGGCGGAGCAAGAAACTTGGAAGTGAGTCTTTAAAGCTATTTTTCCATTGTGATTCACTGATTTTGGAATCCACTGGGGTTCGCGACCCACCTGAAATTGACTTGCAACCCACTGGTGCGTCCCAACCCACAGTTTGGGAACCATTGGTGTACAGTATTTAATATTACATTTCTCGTTTTCAATCAAATTATCAAGTTATGAAGCAGTTAAACTGGGTAGGAAAGGGAATTTTCCACCCCCAGAGACTGGGGCAATCTCTGAGAATACTGCCAAATCCATACCTGGTTAGAACTTCTGGGCCACACAATTATGTCCTCATGAACAAGGAATTCTTCTCCGTCAAGAGTCTTGAGATCCACCCTTCCAACATTCACTCTCCGAAAGGAGTTGTTTGGGAAGATGACCAAATTCGTTATATCAAATCCAGCTCCTGATTCCCTTTTATCATTAAAAGATACTGTTTCTCCAGCTGAATTGTTAAATGAGATGCTTTGAAGGAAGGAGTGAAGCTGATTGAAAGAGAAAAAGGAATAAAGGACAACCAAACATATTGGAGTCTTGATGCTTAGATTTAAAGGCAGTTTTCCTTGCCAACACACTTTTATATAGTTGCATGTTTGCCAGTGCCACTCACTGACTCTCTCAGTAGCTCCCAAACTGTGAATTAGGACCCACCAGTAGGTTGCAAGCCAATTTCAGGTGAGTCGCAAAGCACCTAGAGCAGCCATTTTGAAAATATGGTGGGTTCCACTTTCTAAAAAAAGTGGGCCCTAGTTCAAAAACATTTGAGAACCACTGGCTTATCTGTTCAACTCAAAGGATCCCCTGACACCAGAGATTCAGAGAAGCTTTCCAGTATCCATCTTACTATGTTCAGTGGTGGGAATGATGTAGTGGTCCTCAAACTATTGGGACCCACTTGGTGGGTCAGGGAAAGCTGGGAGCAGCCATCTTGGAAGTTGCAGACCTTATTCTTGGGGGAAGATGGGGAAGGAGCAGAGGGACATGTGCAAGGAGAGGAGCAGTAACAAGGGCTAGGGGTTACGATTAAGGAGTTAAGGCCCAGCAGATATATTACCTGCCAGGATTGGAGATCTTGAGGTTTGAGCTTTCTGTTGCTCACCAAAGCTCTGCGGTTGTTAGCAGAGGAGTACATGGCCTGCAAAGCATGCGCCACCACATAGACCGCATTGTAGATACTGTAGCTGTGGCCCGTCATGCGCATTTCAAAAAGAGACCCAGGTAGGCTCTCCAGCCTCTCCTCCCCAGTACATATCCTCTGAACCTTCGCTGATTCTGTGGGACTTGAAAAAGAACAGTGAAAAACTTCCTCCCAGAACTCCTTCAGAAAACCATTGCCTTCCGTCCAGCAAGGTTTTACGGTCTGAAGAAACGTTTCAAATCTCAGAAGTTCTTTGGAGTGGATCGCAAAGTCAAGGGCGCCTTCAAAGTGTTTCACTTCGGAGTCCCTGCTGTGGGTAGTGAATGCAAAATCGATCTGGGCGGTCATAATCCACACTTTTGCAACAGGGACCTCTTCTTTCCATTTAGGAGTCTCCCAGTACATAAAACAGCTCAGCCATATCACGGTCCATGTTTCTCCATAGACGATAAACGCATTCGCTGTGCTATGTGTGGAGCGAAGCTTCATTCTCAAGTTCATTTTGATAACTTCCTGTATGCTACCTGCATTGGCTTGCTGTGGGATTCTTTCTGTGAAGGCTGAGCAAATTCCATGCTGGGACAACAAGGGCTCCAGGACCCGCATGAAACGCTCTCCGCTCTCATCATCCACCACAAAGAGCCCAACCCATGTCCAGCCAAAATGTCCAAGTAACCGGATAATCCCAAAGGCTTGCTGGGCTTCATTTGGGACCATGCGGTAAAAGGAGGGGACCTGACTTGTCTCGCTCTCTTCAGAGGCAAATGAGCCATATGTGAGCTGAAAGGAACAATACAAATACAGTATTTTATGCATACCTGTATACAGTATGTGTGCCTTTTTTATGCAACCAAGATTTTTTGAAGGAACTTGCAGATTCAGCAGTAATGCCTCTTGCCAGGGGCATGGCTAATGGAAGTGTAGCCCAGTGCAGAGGGCAAAATGATGCCCCAAAAATGACATCACAACAGGAAGTGACATCACAGTTGCATTTTCATTTTCTTGATTTTGGGGGGCCATAACGCTTGATAGAATGAAGTTTGTTTCATAGCATTCTGCATCAAATTCCACATCGAATGGTGTCTAATGATGGCATTATTCATCCATACCAAAGTTTTCACCATTTTGGACACTCGTGTCAAGCTCAGCTTGTTGTCCCCCTAAAGCTTGCTGCCCAGTGCAGTTGCACCCCCTGCACTTTTTTAGCTATGCCCCTGCCTCTTGCTGAAATTTCCCATGTTCTGGGATCTTATTCTGCTTTATTCTCATTAGGGAGCAATCCTAACCCCTAGCCCTTGGTTACTAACCAACTTTCAAGCAATGGGATAAGGGCAATGCAGCTTATGACCCATTGGCACAGCTTTGTCAATGCTGAAAAGTAGGTTAGGATTGTGCTCTTAATCCCCATTTTGTATGTTTTCTGTTGTATGCCACTTTGAGTTTTAGAAAAGTGGTATAGATTGATTTCTGTACCTAGGGTTACCAGATACAGGCTACAATCCTATCCAATGGAGTAAGCTCCTTGTTTATGATGGGACTTACTTCTGAGTAGATAAACATAGGATTGGGCTCTCAAATGGGCACAGAATTCCTATACTTTTAACCACTGTACAGATGAGAAAAGTTTGGCAGGTGCAGCTTTTGAAACCCTTCCATGTTGAGCTGCATGTGTCAAAATTCCCTCTTTTCTGTTCCCATTTGTATCTGGCAACCCTAGGTATAGAAATCATTTAAATACAGGCAGACAGACAGACACATACATCTTGTGCCTCCTCCCAGCACCTACAGGCAGAGTGCAATCCTATCCTGGAGTTAGGCCAGCATAATTAAGCCAGCAAAGTTTGGCCGGCACAAGGGTCACTATAAAGTATGTTTGGACCACTCTCGGAGGCAGAGATGCCAGCACACAGATGTGCGCCATCCTCCCTGACTCAGAGAGTGGTCCAAACATGCTTTACGGAGGCTCTTGTGCCAGCCAAACTTTTCTGGCCTAACTGTGCTGGCCTAACTCCAGATTAGGATTGCACCCAACAGCTGTAGCAACTCTCCATTTGGCATTGCTCATTACACCAAAGCAAAACATACTGTAATTTCCATCAGTTGTATTCCTCCCTCCTTCTGAATCAAAAGATTGCTACAGAAGAGTGATCTTATGATCTAAAAAAAGAGTATGGTCTGCAAGGGGAGGAAAATCCCAAATCTGATGGGTGGGAACAAAAATTGCCTTATGCATAGATCCTACCTGTGGAATCTTGTGGAGCCCTAAGAGGCCTGCCATGTGCAGAGAGGTATCCAAGCCTTGACCTCCAATGACAGCTATGAGATTTTGGGGGGGTGTCACATCTGTAGTTGGGGACAAATCGGTGCACTTTGAAGAGCAGGTCCAGGGTGGCGCGATAGGTCATCCTCCCATCGTGGTAGCTATCATAGATGTGGAACCCAAGTGTGACATTGGGCAAGAGCTGGGGGTTCTTGTTGATTTCATTTACTGCAAATACCAAGACCAGAATGTGCTGGTAGTATTTTGTCAGCACACTGCAAACAGAGTTACACGTACTTTTAGAGAAGAATCTTTGAAAGAACAACCAGAGGTGTACCTAGAGGGGGATCACAGCACTAGGTTTTGCAAGCAGCCGCTCCCCCTCCTCTTCAGAACCATTCCTAGCGGCTAGAGCAAAACAGAGGCTATGTTGGCTCCCCAAAGCTCCGAAGAGGAGGGGGAGCTGCTGCTTGCAAAACTTAGTGCTGTGATCCCCCTCTAGGTACGCCACTGGAACAAAGTGATTTTATAACAAAATTGGTCTGTTCAGATCCTACCTGCTTTATTTAATATAGTGTAAATAGATCCTTTTATTTCAGACATATATATTCTGTCCCTGCTCCCAGCACATACATGCAAAGCACAATCCTATCCTGGAGTTAGGCCGGCACAGTTAGGTCAGCAAAATTTGGCTGGCACCAGGGCCACTGTAAAGTGCGTTTGGACCACTCTCGGAGTCAGGGAGGATGGCGCACGTCTCTGTCCTGGGCTCTTTGACTCCAAGAGTGGTCCAAACATGCTTTACGGTGTCCCTTGTGCCGGCCAAACTTTGCTGGCCTAACTGTGCCAGCCTAACTCCAGGTTAGGATTACACCCTTTATGTCTTTAACTCTTGGCCTCACTTTTGAAAAACCACACCCCAAAACACCGAAAAGAAATTGCAAACTCACACTTACAGTGTCTTGCTTTAAAATGTCCATCTCATGATATCATCCTTGATACACTGATTTTTCAATGCCGTGACGGACATTAGTCGGGAATGGACCACAGGGATGGAATCTTGTGCTCATTTGCGTGGATGTTAAATTCAGCTGTGCACGTCATTGTTCTGTGAGACACCTCTACAGCTTTCTCTTGCATTGCTGGACTTTTTGACCACACTTAGTAGTTTTTTTTTTTTTTCCTGTGTATACTTAGGTTATTTATGTCTACCTGCTTAAATGGTCACTTCATATGCTTCACCCATTAGCAGAAGTAGATTTTGATTCATGAAAGCATCTCAAATTTGTTGTGAATGTGTTATGGAATGTTGTGTTTTCCCACTGGGAAGGCCACTACAAATTTGAAAGGGGGGGTGGTTGTTAATTTCAGTTATTTCTCCCCAAATTTTCAGTCCTGGATCTGATGAGGTTTGTAGCATAAATCTGTGTCACTATACCACAACCTGCAATTATAGCCTTATGCTAGAGTTTCCTGTTGTCTTTAATGATTCAGGGATTCCCACACACATTCTCACAAATGACTGCATTGTGTAGCAGATGCATACATTGTTGCATGCAAATTAGAGGCAACATGGAATCGCTACCACATTCTGTTTCACTAGAATAAGCTTCAGTTTCATACATTTCCTGTTTATTGTTACAATCTGGGCAACAATAGCTAGTTCACACCCATGCAAAAGTGGGAAATGACCAAATCAAAGTTGTTAACATCGCCTTGGTACAAGTTTCTTTTTAGTAGATCAATCTACTATTGATGCTCAACTACGCTGAGATTAAAAGCTTCCTTCATTGTTACTATGAAGAAGAAAACACTTTTCATGAGAGGAAAGGGACAGGGCTAGATAGGTGCACCAGAGGAGAAAAGAAAGCTAACAGGGTCTCAGAAGATACCCTGTAGGAAAGTACAGCAGAATGGAGCACAATGGGAAAATCTGAATAACAGTGTCATAAGGATACAGAAAGGCAACCCAGGGCTCAATCCTAACCTGGAGTTAGGCCGGCACAGTTAGGCCAGCAAAGTTTGGGCCATTTGTAAAGGGCAATTGTAAAGTATGTTTGGACCACTCTCGGAGTCAGGCCTAAATCTCTCTCTTTCCCTTGCCCACCTTGCAGAAGAGAAAGAGCCCTCATTTTGACTTTAGGCAGTCCTAATAACAGAGAGACAGAGCAATACTACAAATAGGGCAGAATGTGCAAAACTCAGAAAATGATGGGAAAAGAGGCATTCTGGGATGCACCGATTGTTTTTATTAACACCTACAAATAACTCTTACGGTTTGTGGTTTAGCCAAGCCAAAAAAAAAAAAAAAAGCAAACAAAAAAAATTCCTTACATTGGAACCTCAAGCAATTTTTGAGAAGGGTGTCCACTGAAGGCTAGTTTACGGAAATGGTAAATGATGTAAGAAGCAATCCCACCAATGAGGTGGTCGCCTGACTGGTACCATTCATGTGGAACTGGGAGGGCATCACCCGCTGGGCACCTGATGGGATTTAGTTCGCATGCCAGGGAAGGCAGCATAAGCAGCAACAGGATGAGTCCCAGCATCCAGGCAGCAAGGCTTCTTGGTCCACAAAGATGTGGACGATGTTGGGTCTCCCTATAGCGTTGTATCTAGGTCAACAAGCTACCCTGGACAGCACCTGACTGTCGATACACAAAGGGAAATTGTTTAGCCTTGCTTCTAGCATCTGCAGAATTACAATCGCATGCCTCACTAGAGTAACAACACTCTGATTTGCAGTAGTCAAACCAACCTAGCCTTTACTCTCAGTATGTGCTCACACAGGGCTTTTATAGCGTGTTTCAAATGTGCCTGCTCCTTAATACATTGTTCCTTCAGGTAAGCCACCTGAATTTTAACCAAGTGAATAAATTAGAGTGTTCGGGATAATTGCAGGGAAGAGATAATTACCTCTGCAGTGTCTGCATTCTGGGAGATCTATTGGTAGCAAACAACATTTTTTTTGTCCTCCCTAGATCTGATTGTCTTCCTCTGCTTCTTAGAGGAAAAGCAAAGCTGAGGTAGCTTCTAGATTTCTATGATGAACAAACACTCCAGGTTCCATTGGGATGCGTCATGAGTCACACATGCTTGGACTCCCATATGGTGCATGCAATTACATGTGTCTTCAAGCACAGCTGATAACAGCTGTACCAGAGCCAACTCCTAAGGAAAGCATCCCAGCAGCTTTATTCTACGGATAGATCTGCTAATCAGATTTTGCACTGATTTCAGCAGGAACCAGAGTGCATAGAATTGCCTCCAAAGAAAGGGTCCATCTCTTCAACTTCAGAGTTTGGAATGCTCCCAAATTGGCACCTGCACAGGTGAATGATGGCATCTCCCTGGTCACACTTTGATGTGTCTCAAATAGAAACATGTTCCCATGTATGCTAGACATGCTTTGCAACCCACCTGAAATTGGCTCGTGACCCACTGGCGGGTCCCAACCCACACTTTGGGAACCACTGACCTAAATCATATATTACTGGAACCAAAAGAAACCACAATACTGCTGAATAATCATTAAAAGTGAGGTTTTTATTCTTCATTTGAATGAAGATGTCAACATATTGGTTTGGTTTGCTTGAATTGCGTGAGTAGAATCAACTGGATTGGCATGGATGGTATCCCAGACTGAGTCAAGAGGGATCCCATGGACTGTATTGAACAAATTAAAATGACAAACGTGATATAAGAAATATAGTAGAATGCTACATGCACTGACATTTGTAGCAGGTCTTTAATGAATTTCATCAAGAGCTGCCTGAATTTGCTCAACTTCCCCCCCCCCCATGAATCATAGAATCAGAGTTGGAAGAGACCTACAAAGTCATCTAGTCCAACCCCCTGCCTGTAGCAGGAAATCCTCCTAGAGCATCTCCAACAGGTGCCTGTCGAGCCTCTGCTTGAAGGTCTACAGTGAGGGAGAATCCACCACCTCCCTCGGCAATCTGTTTCACTGTTGAACCACATTATGGTACCATGACACTACATGTCATGGTACTCTACATGTGTGAGCTACTATTATGACAAAAAACATTGGCCAGAATGTTGCAGCACAAAGGGAGAACAGAAAGCAAGTGTAGCACATTGGTAGACAAGTAACTACATCAATAGGTTCCTTAAATCTTTCTCCTTATTAGATATTCCCTGCTGTTCAGCTCAGGCTTCAGCAGTATAATGTAGCACTTAGGGAAGAAGATGCAGCCCAGTAAGCCAGCACTGGAGGCCAAGATAGAGAAGATCTCCACGGCCACCATGTACTTCCCTTTGGTGCTCAGGTAGGTGGGGACAAACGATAACCAAACACTGCCAAAGAGCAGCATGCTGAAGGTGATGAACTTGGCTTCGTTGAAAGTGTCTGGCAACTTCCTGGCTAGGAAAGCGACACTGAAGCTGATGATGGAGAGAAGTCCCATGTAGCCCAGGACAAGATAGAACATGACGACAGACCCTTCATTGCATTCTGCTATGATTTCCTCAGTCAGCGATTGTGTGTCCCAATCTGGGAAAGATGGAGCTATTCCTAACCACACACCACAAAGGCCTACTTGAATGAAGGTGCAGGAAAGGACAATGGAGTTGGCCAGTCTTTTCCCCACCCACTTCCTCATGCTGGACCCTGGTTTGGTGGCCATGAAAGCAACAACCACAGTGATGGTTTTGGCCAACACACAAGACACAGCCACTGAGAAGATGATGCCGAAAGTAGGTTGTCGGAGAAGGCAGGTCAGTTTTGTAGGTTGTCCAAGAAACAAGAAAGAGCAGAGGAAGCAGAGAAGAAGGGAGATAAGGAGCATGTAGGTGATGTCTCGATTGTTGGCTTTGACGATGGGGGTCTCTTGGTGCTTAATAAAGGTTCTTAACAGCAACACTGTGACCAGTGAAAATGTAATGGCAATGGAGGCTAAACATACTGTTAGAGGATCTGTGTATGATAGGAAACTTAGAATTTTGGGGATGCATTCATCTTGGTCCTTGCTTGGAAACTGATCTTCTGGGCATGTGAAACAGTCCATCAGGTCTGATGAAAAGAAACAGAAACCATCCCAATTCATATTTTTCTTTGAATTTATTTAGTTCATTTCGATTTCATGTTTTGTGGTATGCCGTCCTAAGGCAGTTACCAATATTTCGAAATCAGAGTGATAAGTCAACAATAAAGAAAATAATGTTGTATAAAACAAATGAAATGTACCATTACAATTTAAAAAGAAGTACCATATAGAGGCAGTACGATGGTCTTCTCCAAAGTCCTTATGAGACAGCAGAGTCTTCAGTGGATATTGAAAAGTTGGCAGAGAGACTTGTGTGTATTGATCCTCTATGCTGGAATACTTAGTTACTTACCCTTCACTGTATGCCAAATAAAGGTATGAATATGAATATGAATATACTTACCCTTCTGGTTAGATATTTTCCCTGCAGGGCACAGAGCACAATCATAGCAGCAAAATTTCTCCCCTTCCTTTGCTCTCTTCTGATAGCCGGGCTGGCAGGAGTCACTGCACACAGAAAGGGGCAGCACCTATTTGCAAATGTGAAAGGAGGCTGAGATGGCAGAGATTAGACTGAAGATGTTGTTGATCAGCCCATTTCCTCCCTTCGGTGTATTTGTGCACCGATTTATAATTTAGAGATTTTCAAAAAGTGGCTCCACCAAATGACCTCAAACTTGCCCTGTAAATAGTGTGAGGATGGTCCTTTTTAGAGGTACAGTGGTTTTGACTGCCCATCCATGTCATCAGTTAAGACCATTTTGTTCCCCCAAATCTGAAATGAAAGTTGCCATTTTGGCTTCCTGTGTTAGGGCAGGGGCTAACCTTTCTCATTGAGTCAATTTTAAAGCTTTCAGGTACAATTAGCACCTGTAATTTTTTTAATGATTGGTGCGCTAATGCACCAATGGGACTTCCCACACCTATTTCCATTCAAACTGTGTATTTCTTTGTAGGGCAAAAATCTTTGGGGGACAAGTTAGATGAAAACTTAGAAGATAACCATTTCTGTAGGGTGGGAAGGCAGGCATTATTGCAGTGTTTACCTGAGTGGCCCTGATAGTTGATTTTGGAGATGTGCAGGAAGGCAAGGTATTCAACTAGGTGATGAGCTGTTAGAATAATTACCAAGGCCAGAATTGACAAAAATCTGCATAAGGCTCTCCTATTGTTTATTCTAACCACTGACCATTCACAAGTCATTAAGGACAATTACCTGACAATTCACAGGCCTTTACCATTTACCTGTCCTGTACCATTTACCTACTAGTGAAAACCTAAACTCCTCTGAGGGGAAAAAAAAAAACATGATGGTGCTTCTGTGCACCCATGACACAGGTACACAGGTTTCAGGTACTGGCGTGGAAGCTGCAAGCTGCAGACGCCAGCTGTATGAAAAAATAGGGGTTTTTTCAAAATGTTTATATAGCAGAGAAGGGTCAAGGAAAATCCAGAAGAATTCTGTCTCCAGCTCATTACAGGGCATGAAAGACAAGCAGCAGCCTGTACTAGCCTGCAAAACACCTAATTTAACTGTAGCAGCAGTCAAAGCTAGGCCAAAAATTCAGCTTTGCAAGAAGGGACTTCTTACTGCACTCTGGGGCCTCCTTCTGCAAATTCTTGAAGTAGGCAAGCTGCGTGCTCAGTGAACAATGTGCTTTTTAAAGATTTTCAGGGGTAAGGGTAGCTTTTTTTCAAGATTTCCATAGAAATTGATACTCAGCACCATGGATAGTGCAAAGGAAAACATTATGTCCCATCTGCGCTCAAATGCGCCAATTTCAGTTCAGGTATATGGGAACACTTTGACATGGTTCCAAACACATATTTACCTGAGGGGGGGGGGCCCTGTACATATTTCAGAATGCAACAGAAAAAGTGATGTGCTGACACACCTATGGGAGGAAATGGGTTTTAAGAATCAAGCGCTCAGCTGAAATGCAAGACTATAGTACATGGAGCACACAGAGTGAATATATGTCCTGTCTTGTGCACATTGAATGCCATCTGTCCATTTAGCTATTGGCCGAAGTGAAACTTGAGGACCAGAAAAAAAGGGGTCTGAATACACAACTGAGCTCCTCATGGCATAGAGCTGGGTTAGCCAACCAGGAGCAGAAGGCTTCAGAGGGGAAAGTAAATTTCCTTTCTTATGGGAATAAGGAAGCCCTTCCATAATCTTCCTACTCTGCAATGGGTCTCCTCAGACCTGTACAAGCAAAATCACTGGTGTAAATCCAAGGAGATAAAGGCTTGAAAAAGAATTGGATTACTTGAGCTGGGAGAAGCAACATTTGGGGTACACCTCCAATCCATACCTGGTTGAAACTCATACGCCACACAATTTTGTCATCATCGAGGACAAATTGTTTTCCAGCACTGGAATCCACCATTCCAATTTTCACTTTGAAGAAGGAATTGTTTGGGAAGAGAATCATGTTCATTATATCAAATCCAGATCCCATTTTTCCCTTATCATTAAAAGACACACTTTCTCCAACAGAGTTGTTAAATGTAACGCCATGAAGAAAAAAGTGCATCTAGCAGAGAGAAAGAAGGAAGGAGTCAAAGGGAGAATACAACGCATTCGGCACTTTACACTGTTATTTATAAAACAAAAGAGTCCATGCTGGTACACTTTTTTGTGTGAATTGTATATACACCCAATGAGACAATGCATATATTTGTTAACTGTATACACACCCAATGAGACAATGCATATATTCTGCAGCCACAGAGTATTGTAAATGTATGAATTACCTTCTTTCCAAACTCCAATAAAAAATGTGAACCAACAAATATATCTTTAAGTTCGTAATGTGTGCGACACCTTCTCAACATCTATTCTTGTGCTTGAACGATAAACTTGCATTTTGTTCGATTTGTAACAAAATACTCATGGCAATAAAAATGTTTCTTTATGGAGACGTTACCTGCCAAGGCTGAAAATCGTGACCTTCCAGCCTTTCACCCCCCAATAAGGCTCTACGACTGGATCTAGATAAATACTGTGCGTGCAACCCCTGTGCCACCGCATAGACAGCATTATAGATACTGTAGCTGTGGCCAGTCATGTGCATATCAAAAGCAGGCCCAGGTAGGTTCTCCAGTCTCTCCTCCCCAGTACAGGTTTTATCCACTTTTGCTGGCACCTTGAGATTTGGAAATGAGCAGCCAAAAGCTTGCTCCCAGAAAACCTTGAGAAAACTGTCTCCTTCAGTCCCAGAAGGCCTCCTTTTCTGAAGATACTCCTGAAACCCTAGAGGTTCGTTGGAGTGAATCTCAAAGGAAAGAGTGCCTTGGAGTTTGTCAAAGTCCCAACTCATGATGAGGCCCATGACTGTGAAGTCAATCTGGACTGTCATGATCCACACTTTTCCTTCCAGTGCATTTTCTTGATCGTCAGGCTCTGCGAGAAGCATTAATGTGCTCAGCCACATCATGGTCATCGTTTCTCCATAGACGACAAATGTTCTGGCTTTCCTATCCATGAAAGGTAGGTGGACTTTTGAGGCCATGCCGCTCATTTCCGTAATGGTAAGCAAGCGCCCCTGGTTTGGGATTCTTTGAGTGAAGGCTGAACAGATTGCATTCTGGGAAAACAATGGCTCCAAGGCTTGGAGAAAACGGTCTCCACTCTCATCGTCCACCACAAGGAGTCCGACCCACGTCCATCCAAAATGCTGGAGTAGCCATATAATCCCCATGTACTGGTGAGTTTCGTCTGGGACCATGCGATAAAAAGAAGGCACTGCATCTTCGTCTTCTGGGGGAAATGAGCCATATGTGAGCTGCAAAAAACCATGCAAATACTTTACAGATTGCTCGTGTGTCTTGGTACATGAGTGTCTGAGCATCTCCTTCATGTCATTCTTCTTTGGATATTGGGTGGAGTAAAGACCTGATGTGAATTGCCAGCTTTGGTCAGACTTAGCGGTGTTCAAAACAAGGACTCTTCTGGCTCAACATGTTTGCACCCCATAAGAACATAAGAAGAGCCCTGCTGGATCAGGCCAAAGGCCCATCTACTCCAGCTTCCTGTATCTCACAGTGGCCCACCAGGTGCCCCAGGGAGGCATGAGACAACAAGATGCTTGCATCCTGTTGCCACTCCCTTGCACCCGGTACTCTGAAGTAGCCTACTACTAATGTAAGGAGGTTACAACCCATCATTGCCTATAGATCACGATGGACTTTTCTTCCAGAAATCTGTCCAATCCCTTCTTAAAAGCATCAAGACCAGATGCCATCACCACCTCCTGTGGCAAAGAGTTCCACAGATTAACTACCCGCTGGGTAAAAAAGTACTTCCTTTTATCTGTTTTACCTCTCCCAACCCTCAGTTTTAGCGGATTCCCCCTGGTTCTGGTGTTTTGAGAGAGGGAAAAGAACATCCCTTTATCCATTTCAGTGAGGCATGGCAAAGAGGGTACTGGGCACTCTTAATCTGTTCTAGCTGTTACACCTTCCTGTCTGGAGCCATTTGGTGTTGTCGAAGGTAACCAAAAGGACTTCCTTCTCTCCAGGTTCTCAGCTGATAGCCAATCACTCAGGACCTAGGCAATTTCAGGATCAAAGCATCTTCCGTACTTTTGAATAAAGTACTTCCGTACTTTATTCAAACAGCTGCTTGTGTGCACGTTTCCAACACCTCTGATCAGGTCAGGGATGAAGGAAAGGGAGATGCACATCAAACAAAGAGCAACAAGGGTACTTCTAGTCCATGCAAAAATTAAAATCAGCTTTAGGCTAATTTAATATGCTGGCTAATTTAATTTGGCTGGCTTCCAAATATAGTTATCTTTTTGTTTTAGTCCAATCTGAACCTAAAACATCACCAGTGCATCTTGTAAGCAAAACATACATACGCGTCTCTGTCTCTGTCTCTCTGGGAAAACATCCAGGAATGATTCCTACCTGCGGAATCTTGTAAAGACCTACGAGTTCTGCCATGTGGAAGGAGATGTCTGAACCAAGTCCCCCAATGGCAGCTATGAGGTTTCTCTGGGGGCCACATTCATAGTTGGGGACAAACGTGTGCGATTTGAAGAGCACATCCAGAGTGGTTCGATAGGTCATTTGCTCGTCATAGTAGCTGTCATAGATGTGAAAACCAAGTGAATTATTGGGCAAGATCTTGGGATTCTCATTGATCTCCTTTACAGCAAATGCTAAGGCCAGGACATGCTGGTAGAATTTTGTCATCATTCTGTGGATAGAATTAAATACTTCAAAGGCAGGAACACTACAGTGCTGCTAATTGTTTTATAACCATGCTGGACAACTGAACAAGTCTGGCAATCTAAAATAATCCCATGCAGACAAGCCAAAATGTTTGGTTTCCAGCCCTGTTGGAACGAAGGAGAAAAAATTCACAATGCCTGAGATCTATAGACAAAAGAAGCTGCTAAGGTAGACAGGGTCAGAAAGGGGACAGATCATCATAAAAGCATGAAGGAGGCAGTTATGTGAAGCATAACATAAGCCAGACACACTTGGAAATCCATGCAGGGCATTATCAGAAATATGGCATCACAAATTTAAGGTTCATCCATCCCAACATTGTCATTTCTGGTAATAGGGCTACAGTTTTCTGACCAAAATATTGATGTTTTGGAATGACCAGGTATTAAATCCAAAACATTCTTCATGTAAAGCATGTATTTTACCGCAGACCTGTGGCCAAACCCTACGGGCTTGGTTTGGCCAGCTAGCAATAGCATTATTATTATTATTAATTATCATTATTAATTATTATTATTATTATTATTATTTAATTTATACCCCGCCTTTCCGCCCGAAGGCACTCAAGGCGGCATTACAAAAACAAAGTTAAAAACAGAATCAATACATCATATTTAAAAACAGTCATTAAAAACAATATAAAATACAATATAAAAATATAACAGTCCTCCCATGGATCATAAAAAGAACAGAAATATATAAAAAAACAAGGACCAGCCAGCCTGTCAGCAACTAAAAGCCTGTTGAAATAAAAAGGTCTTCAGCCCCCGCCGAAATACCGCCAAAGAGGGAGCAGTTCTTAACTCTAAGGGGAGGGTATTCCAAAGTTGGGGGGCCACCACCGAGAAGGCCCTCTTCCTGGCCGCCGCCCCTCTCACCTCTCCTGGTGGCAGCACAGTCAAAAGGGCCCCCCCGGATGACCTCAGAGCACGGGTAGGATTATATGGGAGGAGGCGGTCCCTCAAATACCCTGGGCCCGAGCCGTAAAGGGCTTTAAAGGTCAAAACCAGCACTTTGAATTTGGCCCAGAACAGAACCGGCAGCCAGTGTAGTCGCCGAAGCAACGGCCCGACAGAGTCAAACCGACGTGCCCCAGCAACCACCCAAGCCACCGCGTTCTGTACTAGTTGTAATTTCCGGACCGTCTTCAAAGGCAGCCCAACGTAGAGCGCATTGCAATAGTCTAATCTAGATGTCACTAGGGCATGGGTCACTGTGGCCAGGTCCGCACATCTCAGATACAGTCGCAGCTGGCGGATCAGCTGAAGCTGAGCAAAGGGCTGTAAACCTCAGGCCTGCCAGGGTCTCACGTTCCATTGATTTCCATGGTGGTGGTGAAGACTGTGCTTTTTGAACACATTACTCTGCCAGCTAGTATTTCAAGTCCAATCGCCATATCAGAAATATTCAGCTAAAGATCATGAATACCCTTTTCACCAACGAGGGTTATTTGAACGCAGTTTCATTCCTCCTCCCCATCTGGTCAGACAGCTACTTTTTCCAGTGCATCTTCATCCTTTTTGAAGTTAGTTTTCAACAATCTAGCTCAGGGGTGGCCGAAGTGGCGCACAAACACTTTCTGATCAGCACACAAAGTTGTCATATATTTTTGAAAAACATTTGAACAACAACAGCACCACAGCAGTTTACAGGTCACTTGATTACAGGTTGCCCCTGCTAAGTGAGAAAGAGGCATTTTTCCAAGTGGTGTTCCACTTATATTGAACAGGGGGAGAGTAACTATCCCTCTTCACCCCTGCGCAGTGTCTTTTCTAGTGGCTGTTGCTAGTGGTGGTCTGCATTTTTTTAGATTGTGAGCCCTTTTGGGACAGGGAGCCATTTCACTTTATATTTTTTGCCTGCAAACCACTTTGAACTTATGTTTTTTTTATAAAGAATTGTTATTAATTTTAATATAAAGGTACAGTATAGGATAATAATAAACTTAGGGAAAAGGGAACACTAAGGATAACACAAAAGGGATATCCCTGTCTTGGGATAGCAGTATTTCTAATCTAATTTACCTTAATCTTTACATCTTAACACATTTACTAAATTCTTGAATGTACACCTATCCAGTCATAAAAAGGCTTCCAATAATTTTCTATCTTGCACAGATTTCCATCTTTAAATCCCTCAGTCAAAATATCCATTTCAGCCACATCACATAGTTTATCAAATTCTCTCATTCTGGAGTTGCATTACTTTTCCATATCTGCGCATATACTAATCTCGCTGCGGTAATAATATGTGCCGCTAAATATCTACTTTGCCTATCTTGTATTGATGACACTATATTGAGAAGAAAAAAATTCCAGTCTAAATGGGATATCACATTTCAATATTTGTTGAGTCCAGTTATGTATTTTTTTTCCAAAATTCTTATGAACTTATGTTGAAAAGCAGTATATAAGTACGATTGATAATATTGTTTTTAATATGTTTTGTATATAGTGTGGCTTGTATTGCCTTTTAACTGTTTGTAAGCCGCCTTGTGTGCCTTCAGGCAGAAAGGCAGGGTAGAAATCAAATAAATAATAATAATTGATTTCTTTCCTACTCCTTGCATGACACACCCTCAAATTTCTAATGTTGGTGCCACAGCTACTACAAAACGGGTCCTTCATAAACAGACTAAAGGACCATGCAGGCAGTAGCGTCTCTACAGGGAGGGCAAAGCTCTAAGTTTTGCAAGAAGCCTCACCTTGCAGTGGAAATCACTCCTCTCCTGCACTGTTCTAGCCAATCCTCACAGGGAAAAGCAACATCTTGGCGTTGCTTACTGGCTACAGCAGCAAGGGAGGGGGGGGATTTACATGACAGGGTAAGGCTTCTTGCAACACTTAGAGCTTTG
>JAJKFI010027851.1:0-10754 GCA_029204185.1 Lerista edwardsae
TATTATTATTATTATTATTATTATTATTATTATTATTATTATTATTATTATTATTTTACAACATGCACCTTGGAATCAATGTGGGATCACTTAGATAGGAGGAAGGGACAGCAGCTAGCTGTTTCAAATTAGGAGCCTACACTAAAGGGTGGATGAGGAATATGAGGAGTCAGGCGATGTGTATTCTTTAATAATTTGTTGCCTCCAAGTACCTTGTCTCATGTGTTTAGGGGTGCACAGTATGCGGCAGTGTATGTTTCTGTAAACTTTCTTGACCAGATCATCATACCCCACCATCCTTCTAAAGCAGAAGACGAAAGAAGTCTTAGAAGGCAACAGCAAATTTTATCTGAAATTAGTTTAAAAAGAAAATTCACACACCCCTTGCATAAGCCTTACCTGTGGAATCTTGTAGCGAACTAAGATATCTGCCATGTGGAAGGAGATATCAGAGCCGAGTCCTCCAATAACAGCTATCAAATTTTTGGGGCTGCCACACTCATAATTGGGCCTGAAGGTCTGCAGTTTGAAGAGCAGATCGAGGGTGGTTCGATAGGTCATCCGCTTATCGTAGTAGCTGTCGTAGATGTGGAACCCGAGCGTGAGATTGGGCAGGATCTTGGGGTTCTCATTGATCTCCTTGATGGCAAATACTAAGGCCAGAACATGCTGGTAGAACTTTGTGACCATGCTGGAAATAAAGTCATATTCTCTTATTCCATCTCTAGTTTTAAATCAGGTGATCTAACACTGAAATTATCCCATGTAAACAAACCACATAAAACATTTAGATTCCACTTTTCCCTTCCCTCAAGGGCAGTGCTCACTTCCACCATCCTCAGATGTCTCAAAGTTTCCTGTCTTTTCCAACTCCATCTTGTTGCTTCTTATTCCCTCTGGGAATGCCTCTATAATGCAACCTCTTTCTTCTTTCAAATCCCTCCACAACATGCTCCTTTTCTGTAAAGGCTCTAACTCAACAACATAGTTATCATACTCTGTTGCTAAGGGAGCAACCCTATCCAACTTTCCAACAGTGATGCAGTGATGCCAACAGGGGTACATGCTGCATTCTGCTGTGGGGAGGCAGTCATAGAGGCCTCTTCAATGTAAGGGAACATCTTTTCCCTTACCCCAGGGCTGCACTGTGGCTGCATCAGTGCTGGAAGGTTGGATAGGACTGGACCATAAGGGCACAATCCTAGCCTCGAGCTAGGCTGGCACAGTTAGGCCAGCAAAGTTTGGCCGGCACAAGGGTCATCAGAAAGTATGTTTGGACCACTCTTGGAGTCAAGGAGGATGGTGCACGTCTGTGTGCTGGCCTCTCTGACTCTGAGAGGGGTCGACACATACTTTACAGTGGCCCTTGTGCTGGCCAAATGTTGCCGGCCTAAATGAGCCAGCCTAACTCCAGGTTAGCATTGTGCCCTAAGTCTTCATCTCTAGGTGAAGCTCGCATGCCACAGAAGGGGGGGAAACAAAGAATTCCTTACATTGGTAGTTCAAAGCCCAGCTCCTGAGAAGGATGCTTTGTGAAGGAAACTTGGTGGAAAATATAGATGATCTGAGAAGCAATCCCACCAATCACAAGGTTGCCAGGCTGGTACCACTCATGAGGAACAGGGAGAGGAGAATTGGCAGGGCACCCTCTCATATCCGACTTGCGTGCCACTACAGGCGGCCACAGGATCAGCAGCATCACGAACCCCCCCATCTGACGGCAAAGTTTCTCTGCAGATGCAGGCCCTCTTCCACCCATCTACAGCCTTATTGCTGACCTAAGCCTACTTTAAACCAGCATCTGTTTGCATGAATATAGTTGTAAATAAAACGTGCAATCACCACCACAACCCTCACTAGGTTTCACTAGTCTGAAGCCAGATCAATAAGGGACAGGAGAAACGGGCGTAACTCAAACTCTGCCTGCTTTGGGCCCTTCATCTCAGCGCAAAATGGTAAAACTGGAGGGATTTATCATCATTTTCTGACTTGCTTCTGGATTGCCCTTCTGGAAAGTGCTGGAGGTTGTCCAAGTGAAACAGTGATTGCAGATAATTACAGGGATCGATAATTACCTCTGCAAGTTTCCAAAGCACCTGTGACAGCAGCTATGTGTTATTCCCTCCTCTGCTCCTTAGTGGGACAATTGCATGAGATCAGCAGACTGCAGAAGTACGTCAAGTGGGGGGGGGGCTCAGCAAACTGGTAGGGAGAAGCCCACACCCCACAAGTATCCACTTTTCCTCTGGCCTGCCACCCGGCCATCCACCACAAACTGCCTAGGCCCCCATTTTGCACCGTAGTTGCGTTTTTACATGGAGAAACATTTCTCATTTCTCTTGATGAACAATTCCTTCTCTCCCACAATTGCAGTACTGAATTTTCTACCAGAATGGACTAAAGTCCCAGGGTAGTTATTTATTTATTTATTATCCATTTATTTGATAAGTGTTGTCCCAGCATTTCCACCCAACAACGGGGGGCCCAATGCAACTTACAGATATAACAAAAAATGAGAAATACAATAAAACAGTGGCTCCCAAACTGTGGGTCGGGACCCACCAGTGGGTCAGGAGCAGTGGCATCATGCAGCCGGAACGCTGGGTGGGAGGAACGGGTGAGTGGCAGCCCGCCCGTTGCGTTCCATTCCGTTCCGTTCCGTTCCGGGCGGGCTGCCGCTCACCCGTTCCTCCCGCCCAGCGTTCCGGCTGCATGACGCCGCTGGTCAGGAGCCAATTTCAGGTGGGTCACAAAGCACCCAGGTCGGCCATATTGAAAATAAGGGAAGATGGGATCCTGGAAAGGGGAAGGGCTGTGTGGTTGTTTTGCTTGTGTCAAGGTTGCAAATAAGACTTTTTTTCCTTTTCAATTCACTTTGCTATTGTGGAATGGCTGAGGAATAACCCAATTTATGGCTGCATTCTCAGGAAAGCAGCAGGCTCTGGCATCACGACGACGGCACTTCCAGCCATGAAAGCACTTCTCGTGGGTCCTGGACAGATGGTCATTCTAAAAAGTGGGTCCCGGTGCTAAAATGTTTGCGAACCACTGCAATAAAACATCAACATATTAGAAATATACTAAAAAGTAATCAGTATCAGCAGCGCAATACAGGTTGATTGACGGCCCAATCCTATTCATTGGTGAATTGCACAATCCATTGGTCTATCCTGCGGGCCACCTTTGGAGTGACCTCTACATCGTTCTGCAGATCACCAGCACCTATGTACACCTTCAATCCTCATACTGCCAGTGGTCTCTGCAGACCTGCTACCAGAAGTTAACAGGGGGAAAAAGCCTATTTGCAACATCGACACAAGCAAAACAACCAGGCAGCCCTCCTTTTTTTCAATATCCCATCTTCCCATACGTTCAATATGGCTGCTCTAAGTGTTTTGCAACCCACCTGGAATTGGCTCAAGACCCACTGGTGAATCATGACTCACAGTTTGGGAACCACTGCTCAATAGAATTGGAAATACACAGTCATCATACAATCACAGGTCACAGTCCCACTTTCATTCCAACTACTCAGGGCACAATCCTCAGTTAGGCCGGCACAGTTAGGCCAGCAAAGTTTGGCTAGCACAAGGGCCACCATAAAGCATGTTTTGACCACTCTCAAAGTCAGGGAGGATGGAGCATGTTTGTGTGCAGGCTTGTCGGACTCCAAGAGCAGTCCAAACATACTTTACGATGTCCCTTGTGCTGGCCAAACTTTGCTGGCCTAACTGTGCCAGCCTAACTCTAGGATTGCACCCTCTCTCATATATTGGTTGCCTTTCCAGAGGACATGCTATGGAGGATTAGCATAACAATTAAGGCTAATTCCAACAGCGGGGCACTGTCTTTTTGCCACAGATAACAGAGACAAAATTCTTAGAGTAGGACAGTTAGATTCTTCAGTATTTTCTCCTTATTAGCAGCTCTTTGTTGTTCAGTTCAGGTCTCAGCACAATAATGTAGCATTTGGGGAAAAAGATGCAGCCCAGTAAGCCAGCACTGGAGGCTAGAATAGAGAAGCTCTCCACAGCCGACGTGAATTTCCCCTTGGTGCTCAGGTAGGTCACTACGAAGCACAGCCAAACACTGCAGAAGATCAGCATGCTGAAGGTGATGAACTTGGCTTCATTGAACGTGTCTGGCAACTTCCTGGCAAAGAAGGCTACAGTGAAGCTGATGATGGAGAGAAGTCCCAGGTAGCCCAGGACCAGGTAAAACATGGTGATGGAGCCTTCATGGCATTCTGCTACAATCTCTTCGGCCAGCAAGTGCATGTCCAGATTGGGAAATGGGGGCGAGGTTGCTAGCCACACCCCACAAATACCTGCTTGAACAAGGGTGCAGGAAAGGATGATGGAGTTGGCCAGTCTTTTCCCCACCCACCTCCTCATGCTGGACCCTGGCTTGGTGGCCATGAAAGCGACAACCACGGTGATGGTTTTGGCCAAGACACAAGAAACAGCCACTGAGAAGATGATGCCAAAAGCAGATTGTCGGAGAAGGCAGGTCGCTTTTGTAGGTTGTCCAAGGAACAGCAAAGAAGAGAGGAAGCAGAGCAGGAGGGAGATAAGGAGGATATAGGCAATATCCCGGTTATTGGCTTTGACTATGGGAGTATCTTTATTTTTAATAAACATTCTCAGTACCACGGTTGTGATCACAGTGAAAAAAATTGAGAGAGACAATAAACTGATCCCTAAAGGTTCTTCATAAGACAGAAAACTCATCACTTTGGGGAGGCAGCTGTCTCTTTCCTGGCTTGGATACTCCTCTTCCAGGCACGGGAGACAATCATCCATATCTGGAAAGAAAGTGGGCCCATCACAGTCATAATTCAGAACTGAACCCAGGTTAATTCATATTGCTACTTTCAAAGTTGACGTCCCTGCTGACGTTGGCATCTACGTGTCCTTGTGAGTAGCTGGTCAAGTGTAATAAGGCATGATAGGATTATCATGTATTTTGCTAACTTTATGGTTATTAAGAATAAGAACATTAGAAGAGCACTGCTTGATCAGGACAAAGGGTCATTTAGTCCAGCTTCCTGTATCTCACACTGGCCCACCAGGTGCCCCAGGGAGCGCACGAGACAACAAGACGCCTGCATTCTGTTGCCACTCCCTTGAATCTGGCATTCTGAGGTAAATTTCTGAGGTAAATAAAACAGAATTTGCTATCCAAAGCAGAGCCCTGCCAAAGGTACATCTAGTCCAGCTTCCTGTATCTCACATTGGCCCACCAGGTGCCCCAGGGAGCGCACGAGACAACAAGATGTCTGCATCCTTTTGCCACTCCCCTTCATCTGGCACTCTGAGGTAAATTTCTGAGGTAAGATTCTGAGGTAAATATGAGGTAAATAGAATTTGCTATCCTGCCTCTAGGGTGGGAGCCAAAATAACTTGAAACCCAATCTGGGCCTTAAGAACATAAAAAGAGCCCTGCTAGGTCAGGCCAAAGGTCCGTCTAGTCTGGCTTCCTCTATCTCACATTGGCCCACCAAATGCCTTAGGGAGCACACAACAAGATGGCGGCATCCTGTTGCCACTCCCTTGCACCTGACATTCTGAGGTAGCCTCCTAAAATATAGAAGTTGCACAGCCCATCGTGGCCTGTATCCTGCAATGGAGTTTTCCTCCAGAAATCTGACCAATCCTCCCTTTAAAAGCACCAATTATGGCAAGAAAATACAGTTCACTAACTTACAAAGCACTTATGGACATCCCACAGTACATTATCGCTTCTAAATTGTCATCTCTATTACCCTTACATCCTGGATCATTTTGAGCACCAAATCACACATACCACCTACCTTTCTCAACTGAAATCTTCCCTTCTGGGCACGGAGCACAGCTGTAGCAGCAAAATTTCTCCCCTTCTTTCTTCCTCTTCTGAAAGCCGGGCTGGCAGGACTCGCTGCACACAGAAAGGGGCACCACCTACCCATAACAGTCAAAAGGCATTGATCAGGTACGTTTTATTGTTCCGAAGGTTAGCTAACAAGAAGAAAGGATATGTTGCATGCAAATCTCAGCCCAGCACTTTCCTGGAAACGGAAGGCGTCATTTTTGCCCCTTGCACCTGCTCTTGAGCATTTCGAATTGCTGTCAGCAATAGCAACACTTCCATGTAAATCTTCCTTTAATTTCTGAATGTGATCCATGACTGTGTCACAGTGGCATCTCTACATGGTGGGCAGAACTCTAAGTTTTGCAAGAAGCCTTACCTTGCAGTGAAAAATCACTCCTCTCCTGCACCGTTTTAGCCAATCCTCACAGGGAAAAGCAACACCGTGGCATTGCTTACTGGCTAAAGCAGCAAGGGAGAGGGGGGATTTACATGACAGGGTAAGGCTCCTTGCAAAACTTAGAGCTTTGCCCTCCCTGTAGAAAAGCCACTGCAGTGTCATCAGATCACATCAGATGCTAGGAGATGTGTCGGGCGTATCCATACGCAATCCATATGCAATCGGGCACCTATGTCTCTTATGCTGGCCCAGCGCTGTTGCAAAAATGCTGCAAGTCGTGTCTCTGCCCAAGAGGAGGGTGCTGGACCAGCGCAGGGAGTTGCGCCAACCCAGGTACCCCACAGAGGACGCCTGGTAAGCCGCTCCCATGCCAGCTCCCATGAGTTCGGTTGGCGCAAGCCTTGGGAGGACAGGAAGCAGGCAGGAAGGAGCTGGAACACAGCCAAGAGAGAGCTGCCCTGAGGGTGGGCTGGTCCGCGGAGAGGGGGTGGGCCTGGCTGTTAGGCTGGATCCAAATCCCCATCCCCGGGCTGATGGGCCCGATCCGAGCTGCTTGGATTTGCACTAGCTATTTCACTGGCACAGATCTGAGCAGCCCCACAGGGCTTACTCTAGGGTAAGGGGAAAATATCCCCTTACCTTGACATGAGCTCAGGGCCAGCTTTAAGCCAATGTGACCAATGTCGCCACATCGGGCCCCGCGCTTCAGGGGGCCAAGCACTAGCAGGGCGAGCATATCACCTGTGGCTGCAGCTGGGATCTCTATGGGCTGTGAGTCAGTGGGGCGAGCAGAGCAGCTTGACCTTGGTCTCCCCCACCTGCCTCTGCCTCTGAAGAGCCCCAAATGGGCCACCTGGAAGCAGTCGGCGGGAATGTTCTGATATCACCACCAACCACTTCCACACGCCATGCTTTGCACGTGGCACGAACAGCGCTCCTCTTGGTGAGTGGGGGGCCCCCATGGGGGGGCCACAGGAATGCCCCACATTGGGCCCTGCTGGTGCTAGAGCCGGCCCGGCATGAGCTCCAGCAGCCTTCCAGCAAGGCCAGCCAGCTTGCCTGCTTCAACGCAGGTTAGGATTGGGCTGCCCGTGTCTGAAGCCAACTCCCCTCCCTGTGTTCACACTTCCCAGTAGTGGAAAGGCATGCCAAAATACCCCAAACCCAAACCTGGTTAAAGCTCTGATGCCATGCAATGCTAGTTTCATCCACAACAAATCTCTTCCCGTCGCCAGCGTTGGGATCCACCCTTCCAACCTTCACTTTAAGGAACGACGTGTTTGGAAATATGACCACGCTCACGATGTCAAATCCAGCCACCACTTCCCTTTTATAGTTAAAAGTCACCGTTTCTCCAGCTGAGTTGTTGAAGGAAACGCCTTGAAGAAATCGGTGGAGCTGGACCATGGAGCAAAAAAAGCAGAGGAACAACATCAAGCTTGAGTCTCTATTCCAAGCTTTCAAATAATCTTCCCAAGATTATGTTATGTAGACCCAACGTGCTCTTTGGTAGTGCCGAAAGGCTGAAAACGTATCATTGTGCAGGCTCCAAGGATGGAAGTTAAACATCCCAAGCTTTCTTACAACATACATACCTCGTAATAATACAACCAGTGATGTCATCTACAAACAAGCTGCCGGAATGCTGGGTGGGACTTACGTTCTGATTGGCTGCCCGTCCGTAGTGTTCCGCCGCCTGCCTGCGCTGCCCTGGCCTTGGAGGGGGCGCCGGCTCACCGCAGGGGCCGGGGGGGTGCGCGCCAGGTGCCTGGGTGAGCAGCGGTGGGGCGCGCCAACCAGGGGCGCCCTGCGCAGCAGGCGGGCAGGCGGCGGAATGCAATGGATGGGCTGCCAATCAAACGTAAGTCCCGCCCAGCATTCCGTCTCCGCGGGAGTAGATGACAGCACTGAATACAACCCTTATCTGCAGGGTCAGCATTTGTGGTTGCCCAGGCAGTGGCTCAGAAGACCTCAGACATCCTTCCCAGATGCTTACTTACTTATGATACCTTTATTGCCATACAGACGCACAAACACAACAGTAGGCTATAAATAAAGCAACAACAATACATAAGCCTTAAGCCCTGTTGGCTGGAGAGCAGAGGGTCAGAAGGACAAAAGTTATATACCTAACAGAGGCCATCATCTTAATGTTAACTATGGTGTGCTGGTGGTTCTTAGATCACTGAATTTCTGATGGCTCTTGATAAATAGTGGGAGAGCTCTACGACATTGTATTGCTAGTTTGATAAAAGTTGCTACTCGAATAATAAGGAAATTGGTCAACTCCAGTCAACAAATATTGTAGGACAGACTCATCAGAGCGTCGTGGAAATTTTGAGAGAAGCAGCTCTAAGTAAAACAGACAAATAGTTGTCCCACATGCAATCGGAAAAAGTATTTGGATGTTGTTTCATCTAGTAGGATGTATTCATTGCAATATAACCTTTTCATTGAAGGGAAATTACCTGTCCTGTTTGGAGAGCTTGAAAGTCAAAGCTTTTGCTACCCACTTTAGCTCTGTGCTTGGTTCTAGATGTGTGCATGTCATGTAAAGCATGTGCCACAGCATAGATAGCATTATAGACACTATAACTGTGGCCGGTCATGAGCATTTCAAAAATAAGCCCAGGCAGGTTCTCCAGCACCTCTTCCCCAGTGCAGGTTCCCTCCGCGTCAGTTGCCACACCATGTTTTGGAAATGTACACTCAAAAGCTTGCTCCCAGAAGTCCTTGAGAAAACTATTCCTTTCTGTCTGATAGGGTTGTATGTTCCGAAGATAGGTCTGGAATCCTTGAAGCCCCTCTGAATGGATCATGAAGGAAATGGCTCCTTCAAATATTGGGAAACTTCGACGGGTTATACGGCCTGTTACTGCAAAATCAATCTGAGCTGTCATGATCCACACTTTTCCAAGAGTTGTGTTTGCCGCAGATGAAAACTCCGCTAGGGTCAATAACATGCTCAGCCACATAATGGTCAGACTTTCACCGTAGATGACAAATGTCTTGGCTTTCCTACTCAAGATAGGGAGATAAATACTTGCGGCCATGCTATCCAGCTCACTAATGGGAATCAAACGACCTTGTTTGGGGATTCTTTCTGTGAAGGCCGAGCAGATCCCATGCTGGGCAAACAAGAGCTCCAGAGCCTGCAAGAAATGGTCTCCGCTCTCGTCATCCACCACAAAGAGTCCGACCCACGTCCAGCCAAAATGCTGAAGCAACTGGATAATCCCCATGGACTGATGGGCTTCGTTTGGGACCATGCGATAAAAGGAAGGGGCCTGCGCTGTATCACTCTGTTCTTGAGCAAATGAACCATACGTAAGCTAAAAGGAAATACACATATATATATTTAAAAACAAAATTAGGAAGAGTATGTGCTTGAAGGCGCAATCCTAACCTAGAGTTCACAGTCACAGTCACAAACCTTTATTGGCATAATAAAATAATACCTCCAGAGTATGATTAGCCCAAACACTTGTATATAAAATTAATCAGTTTAAAATAATGGTTAGAAACACTCTTAACACCCTAAACCCTAAGAACACTCTTCTATATACGTTCTACTATTGTTTGATTTCACAATACTATATAGAAAGGCAGTGAGTTGTTTTATAAATTCCGGATTGGGTGACAAAAGAAAAATGATCTTAACAATTCCAAATCTGGAATCTGATGACCCCTGGGAATATATGAGTCAATATGCTTTAAGCGGGCTTCTTCATGTAAAAGGCAATGAAGGAGCTGGTGAGCCAAGGTTTCAATCTCACCCGAAGCACATGGACAGATTCTATCCCTGTAGGGAATCCCTCTGAACCTACCCCAAAGCACTGCAGAAGGCATAACGTTACAGAGGGCTAAAGTAAAAGCCCACCTTTCGTTACAGTTTACCAACACTGAAAGATAATTCGGAACTTTGCCCATTATAACCGGCATTTGCCAAATCGGGGGGGGGGGAGACTATGTACTGCGCTCAGGAGCTCTTGAGCCTGGATGTCTAGTAATCTCTGCTTGATTTAGTCAAGTGGGCAGAAGATTTAGTCGAGAGGGTTAATGCCTCCGTTTGCCTGAAGATAAGAGCTGAAGATCTGAAGGTCGCCAGTTCGGGACAGCCGGAAGTCTCTGTGAGCGGCAGACCTCGTTTATTGCGACTGATTAACAGCTGAGCTTCGGCTGCCTTGTGAGAGGGGGAGTTGTGCCAAAGTTCAGCCACTTCTCTGGTGGGAGCAGGGAAGCTATTTATCAGCCAGCAAGAAGACAAATGGGTGGCCAGAAAGAAGGACTAAATCCAGAAAGATCCATCTGTATGTGCGTAGTTCTTGAAAGTTAGAACATTTCTGTATAAATTGTAAAAACCTTCGGGTTTCTGAATAAAGTCTGCCCATGTAAACCACCTTGAGTTATAATCATTAGAGAAATCTGGTGACCTAAGAAAGGCGGTATATAAATCCAAGTATTATTATTATTATTATTATTATTATTATTATTATTATTATTATTA
>JAJKFI010027853.1:0-10757 GCA_029204185.1 Lerista edwardsae
TATTATTATTATTATTATTATTATTATTATTATTATTATTATTATTATTATTATTTTACAACATGCACCTTGGAATCAATGTGGGATCACTTAGATAGGAGGAAGGGACAGCAGCTAGCTGTTTCAAATTAGGAGCCTACACTAAAGGGTGGATGAGGAATATGAGGAGTCAGGCGATGTGTATTCTTTAATAATTTGTTGCCTCCAAGTACCTTGTCTCATGTGTTTAGGGGTGCACAGTATGCGGCAGTGTATGTTTCTGTAAACTTTCTTGACCAGATCATCATACCCCACCATCCTTCTAAAGCAGAAGACGAAAGAAGTCTTAGAAGGCAACAGCAAATTTTATCTGAAATTAGTTTAAAAAGAAAATTCACACACCCCTTGCATAAGCCTTACCTGTGGAATCTTGTAGCGAACTAAGATATCTGCCATGTGGAAGGAGATATCAGAGCCGAGTCCTCCAATAACAGCTATCAAATTTTTGGGGCTGCCACACTCATAATTGGGCCTGAAGGTCTGCAGTTTGAAGAGCAGATCGAGGGTGGTTCGATAGGTCATCCGCTTATCGTAGTAGCTGTCGTAGATGTGGAACCCGAGCGTGAGATTGGGCAGGATCTTGGGGTTCTCATTGATCTCCTTGATGGCAAATACTAAGGCCAGAACATGCTGGTAGAACTTTGTGACCATGCTGGAAATAAAGTCATATTCTCTTATTCCATCTCTAGTTTTAAATCAGGTGATCTAACACTGAAATTATCCCATGTAAACAAACCACATAAAACATTTAGATTCCACTTTTCCCTTCCCTCAAGGGCAGTGCTCACTTCCACCATCCTCAGATGTCTCAAAGTTTCCTGTCTTTTCCAACTCCATCTTGTTGCTTCTTATTCCCTCTGGGAATGCCTCTATAATGCAACCTCTTTCTTCTTTCAAATCCCTCCACAACATGCTCCTTTTCTGTAAAGGCTCTAACTCAACAACATAGTTATCATACTCTGTTGCTAAGGGAGCAACCCTATCCAACTTTCCAACAGTGATGCAGTGATGCCAACAGGGGTACATGCTGCATTCTGCTGTGGGGAGGCAGTCATAGAGGCCTCTTCAATGTAAGGGAACATCTTTTCCCTTACCCCAGGGCTGCACTGTGGCTGCATCAGTGCTGGAAGGTTGGATAGGACTGGACCATAAGGGCACAATCCTAGCCTCGAGCTAGGCTGGCACAGTTAGGCCAGCAAAGTTTGGCCGGCACAAGGGTCATCAGAAAGTATGTTTGGACCACTCTTGGAGTCAAGGAGGATGGTGCACGTCTGTGTGCTGGCCTCTCTGACTCTGAGAGGGGTCGACACATACTTTACAGTGGCCCTTGTGCTGGCCAAATGTTGCCGGCCTAAATGAGCCAGCCTAACTCCAGGTTAGCATTGTGCCCTAAGTCTTCATCTCTAGGTGAAGCTCGCATGCCACAGAAGGGGGGGAAACAAAGAATTCCTTACATTGGTAGTTCAAAGCCCAGCTCCTGAGAAGGATGCTTTGTGAAGGAAACTTGGTGGAAAATATAGATGATCTGAGAAGCAATCCCACCAATCACAAGGTTGCCAGGCTGGTACCACTCATGAGGAACAGGGAGAGGAGAATTGGCAGGGCACCCTCTCATATCCGACTTGCGTGCCACTACAGGCGGCCACAGGATCAGCAGCATCACGAACCCCCCCCATCTGACGGCAAAGTTTCTCTGCAGATGCAGGCCCTCTTCCACCCATCTACAGCCTTATTGCTGACCTAAGCCTACTTTAAACCAGCATCTGTTTGCATGAATATAGTTGTAAATAAAACGTGCAATCACCACCACAACCCTCACTAGGTTTCACTAGTCTGAAGCCAGATCAATAAGGGACAGGAGAAACGGGCGTAACTCAAACTCTGCCTGCTTTGGGCCCTTCATCTCAGCGCAAAATGGTAAAACTGGAGGGATTTATCATCATTTTCTGACTTGCTTCTGGATTGCCCTTCTGGAAAGTGCTGGAGGTTGTCCAAGTGAAACAGTGATTGCAGATAATTACAGGGATCGATAATTACCTCTGCAAGTTTCCAAAGCACCTGTGACAGCAGCTATGTGTTATTCCCTCCTCTGCTCCTTAGTGGGACAATTGCATGAGATCAGCAGACTGCAGAAGTACGTCAAGTGGGGGGGGGGCTCAGCAAACTGGTAGGGAGAAGCCCACACCCCACAAGTATCCACTTTTCCTCTGGCCTGCCACCCGGCCATCCACCACAAACTGCCTAGGCCCCCATTTTGCACCGTAGTTGCGTTTTTACATGGAGAAACATTTCTCATTTCTCTTGATGAACAATTCCTTCTCTCCCACAATTGCAGTACTGAATTTTCTACCAGAATGGACTAAAGTCCCAGGGTAGTTATTTATTTATTTATTATCCATTTATTTGATAAGTGTTGTCCCAGCATTTCCACCCAACAACGGGGGGCCCAATGCAACTTACAGATATAACAAAAAATGAGAAATACAATAAAACAGTGGCTCCCAAACTGTGGGTCGGGACCCACCAGTGGGTCAGGAGCAGTGGCATCATGCAGCCGGAACGCTGGGTGGGAGGAACGGGTGAGTGGCAGCCCGCCCGTTGCGTTCCATTCCGTTCCGTTCCGTTCCGGGCGGGCTGCCGCTCACCCGTTCCTCCCGCCCAGCGTTCCGGCTGCATGACGCCGCTGGTCAGGAGCCAATTTCAGGTGGGTCACAAAGCACCCAGGTCGGCCATATTGAAAATAAGGGAAGATGGGATCCTGGAAAGGGGAAGGGCTGTGTGGTTGTTTTGCTTGTGTCAAGGTTGCAAATAAGACTTTTTTTCCTTTTCAATTCACTTTGCTATTGTGGAATGGCTGAGGAATAACCCAATTTATGGCTGCATTCTCAGGAAAGCAGCAGGCTCTGGCATCACGACGACGGCACTTCCAGCCATGAAAGCACTTCTCGTGGGTCCTGGACAGATGGTCATTCTAAAAAGTGGGTCCCGGTGCTAAAATGTTTGCGAACCACTGCAATAAAACATCAACATATTAGAAATATACTAAAAAGTAATCAGTATCAGCAGCGCAATACAGGTTGATTGACGGCCCAATCCTATTCATTGGTGAATTGCACAATCCATTGGTCTATCCTGCGGGCCACCTTTGGAGTGACCTCTACATCGTTCTGCAGATCACCAGCACCTATGTACACCTTCAATCCTCATACTGCCAGTGGTCTCTGCAGACCTGCTACCAGAAGTTAACAGGGGGAAAAAGCCTATTTGCAACATCGACACAAGCAAAACAACCAGGCAGCCCTCCTTTTTTTCAATATCCCATCTTCCCATACGTTCAATATGGCTGCTCTAAGTGTTTTGCAACCCACCTGGAATTGGCTCAAGACCCACTGGTGAATCATGACTCACAGTTTGGGAACCACTGCTCAATAGAATTGGAAATACACAGTCATCATACAATCACAGGTCACAGTCCCACTTTCATTCCAACTACTCAGGGCACAATCCTCAGTTAGGCCGGCACAGTTAGGCCAGCAAAGTTTGGCTAGCACAAGGGCCACCATAAAGCATGTTTTGACCACTCTCAAAGTCAGGGAGGATGGAGCATGTTTGTGTGCAGGCTTGTCGGACTCCAAGAGCAGTCCAAACATACTTTACGATGTCCCTTGTGCTGGCCAAACTTTGCTGGCCTAACTGTGCCAGCCTAACTCTAGGATTGCACCCTCTCTCATATATTGGTTGCCTTTCCAGAGGACATGCTATGGAGGATTAGCATAACAATTAAGGCTAATTCCAACAGCGGGGCACTGTCTTTTTGCCACAGATAACAGAGACAAAATTCTTAGAGTAGGACAGTTAGATTCTTCAGTATTTTCTCCTTATTAGCAGCTCTTTGTTGTTCAGTTCAGGTCTCAGCACAATAATGTAGCATTTGGGGAAAAAGATGCAGCCCAGTAAGCCAGCACTGGAGGCTAGAATAGAGAAGCTCTCCACAGCCGACGTGAATTTCCCCTTGGTGCTCAGGTAGGTCACTACGAAGCACAGCCAAACACTGCAGAAGATCAGCATGCTGAAGGTGATGAACTTGGCTTCATTGAACGTGTCTGGCAACTTCCTGGCAAAGAAGGCTACAGTGAAGCTGATGATGGAGAGAAGTCCCAGGTAGCCCAGGACCAGGTAAAACATGGTGATGGAGCCTTCATGGCATTCTGCTACAATCTCTTCGGCCAGCAAGTGCATGTCCAGATTGGGAAATGGGGGCGAGGTTGCTAGCCACACCCCACAAATACCTGCTTGAACAAGGGTGCAGGAAAGGATGATGGAGTTGGCCAGTCTTTTCCCCACCCACCTCCTCATGCTGGACCCTGGCTTGGTGGCCATGAAAGCGACAACCACGGTGATGGTTTTGGCCAAGACACAAGAAACAGCCACTGAGAAGATGATGCCAAAAGCAGATTGTCGGAGAAGGCAGGTCGCTTTTGTAGGTTGTCCAAGGAACAGCAAAGAAGAGAGGAAGCAGAGCAGGAGGGAGATAAGGAGGATATAGGCAATATCCCGGTTATTGGCTTTGACTATGGGAGTATCTTTATTTTTAATAAACATTCTCAGTACCACGGTTGTGATCACAGTGAAAAAAATTGAGAGAGACAATAAACTGATCCCTAAAGGTTCTTCATAAGACAGAAAACTCATCACTTTGGGGAGGCAGCTGTCTCTTTCCTGGCTTGGATACTCCTCTTCCAGGCACGGGAGACAATCATCCATATCTGGAAAGAAAGTGGGCCCATCACAGTCATAATTCAGAACTGAACCCAGGTTAATTCATATTGCTACTTTCAAAGTTGACGTCCCTGCTGACGTTGGCATCTACGTGTCCTTGTGAGTAGCTGGTCAAGTGTAATAAGGCATGATAGGATTATCATGTATTTTGCTAACTTTATGGTTATTAAGAATAAGAACATTAGAAGAGCACTGCTTGATCAGGACAAAGGGTCATTTAGTCCAGCTTCCTGTATCTCACACTGGCCCACCAGGTGCCCCAGGGAGCGCACGAGACAACAAGACGCCTGCATTCTGTTGCCACTCCCTTGAATCTGGCATTCTGAGGTAAATTTCTGAGGTAAATAAAACAGAATTTGCTATCCAAAGCAGAGCCCTGCCAAAGGTACATCTAGTCCAGCTTCCTGTATCTCACATTGGCCCACCAGGTGCCCCAGGGAGCGCACGAGACAACAAGATGTCTGCATCCTTTTGCCACTCCCCTTCATCTGGCACTCTGAGGTAAATTTCTGAGGTAAGATTCTGAGGTAAATATGAGGTAAATAGAATTTGCTATCCTGCCTCTAGGGTGGGAGCCAAAATAACTTGAAACCCAATCTGGGCCTTAAGAACATAAAAAGAGCCCTGCTAGGTCAGGCCAAAGGTCCGTCTAGTCTGGCTTCCTCTATCTCACATTGGCCCACCAAATGCCTTAGGGAGCACACAACAAGATGGCGGCATCCTGTTGCCACTCCCTTGCACCTGACATTCTGAGGTAGCCTCCTAAAATATAGAAGTTGCACAGCCCATCGTGGCCTGTATCCTGCAATGGAGTTTTCCTCCAGAAATCTGACCAATCCTCCCTTTAAAAGCACCAATTATGGCAAGAAAATACAGTTCACTAACTTACAAAGCACTTATGGACATCCCACAGTACATTATCGCTTCTAAATTGTCATCTCTATTACCCTTACATCCTGGATCATTTTGAGCACCAAATCACACATACCACCTACCTTTCTCAACTGAAATCTTCCCTTCTGGGCACGGAGCACAGCTGTAGCAGCAAAATTTCTCCCCTTCTTTCTTCCTCTTCTGAAAGCCGGGCTGGCAGGACTCGCTGCACACAGAAAGGGGCACCACCTACCCATAACAGTCAAAAGGCATTGATCAGGTACGTTTTATTGTTCCGAAGGTTAGCTAACAAGAAGAAAGGATATGTTGCATGCAAATCTCAGCCCAGCACTTTCCTGGAAACGGAAGGCGTCATTTTTGCCCCTTGCACCTGCTCTTGAGCATTTCGAATTGCTGTCAGCAATAGCAACACTTCCATGTAAATCTTCCTTTAATTTCTGAATGTGATCCATGACTGTGTCACAGTGGCATCTCTACATGGTGGGCAGAACTCTAAGTTTTGCAAGAAGCCTTACCTTGCAGTGAAAAATCACTCCTCTCCTGCACCGTTTTAGCCAATCCTCACAGGGAAAAGCAACACCGTGGCATTGCTTACTGGCTAAAGCAGCAAGGGAGAGGGGGGATTTACATGACAGGGTAAGGCTCCTTGCAAAACTTAGAGCTTTGCCCTCCCTGTAGAAAAGCCACTGCAGTGTCATCAGATCACATCAGATGCTAGGAGATGTGTCGGGCGTATCCATACGCAATCCATATGCAATCGGGCACCTATGTCTCTTATGCTGGCCCAGCGCTGTTGCAAAAATGCTGCAAGTCGTGTCTCTGCCCAAGAGGAGGGTGCTGGACCAGCGCAGGGAGTTGCGCCAACCCAGGTACCCCACAGAGGACGCCTGGTAAGCCGCTCCCATGCCAGCTCCCATGAGTTCGGTTGGCGCAAGCCTTGGGAGGACAGGAAGCAGGCAGGAAGGAGCTGGAACACAGCCAAGAGAGAGCTGCCCTGAGGGTGGGCTGGTCCGCGGAGAGGGGGTGGGCCTGGCTGTTAGGCTGGATCCAAATCCCCATCCCCGGGCTGATGGGCCCGATCCGAGCTGCTTGGATTTGCACTAGCTATTTCACTGGCACAGATCTGAGCAGCCCCACAGGGCTTACTCTAGGGTAAGGGGAAAATATCCCCTTACCTTGACATGAGCTCAGGGCCAGCTTTAAGCCAATGTGACCAATGTCGCCACATCGGGCCCCGCGCTTCAGGGGGCCAAGCACTAGCAGGGCGAGCATATCACCTGTGGCTGCAGCTGGGATCTCTATGGGCTGTGAGTCAGTGGGGCGAGCAGAGCAGCTTGACCTTGGTCTCCCCCACCTGCCTCTGCCTCTGAAGAGCCCCAAATGGGCCACCTGGAAGCAGTCGGCGGGAATGTTCTGATATCACCACCAACCACTTCCACACGCCATGCTTTGCACGTGGCACGAACAGCGCTCCTCTTGGTGAGTGGGGGGCCCCCATGGGGGGGCCACAGGAATGCCCCACATTGGGCCCTGCTGGTGCTAGAGCCGGCCCGGCATGAGCTCCAGCAGCCTTCCAGCAAGGCCAGCCAGCTTGCCTGCTTCAACGCAGGTTAGGATTGGGCTGCCCGTGTCTGAAGCCAACTCCCCTCCCTGTGTTCACACTTCCCAGTAGTGGAAAGGCATGCCAAAATACCCCAAACCCAAACCTGGTTAAAGCTCTGATGCCATGCAATGCTAGTTTCATCCACAACAAATCTCTTCCCGTCGCCAGCGTTGGGATCCACCCTTCCAACCTTCACTTTAAGGAACGACGTGTTTGGAAATATGACCACGCTCACGATGTCAAATCCAGCCACCACTTCCCTTTTATAGTTAAAAGTCACCGTTTCTCCAGCTGAGTTGTTGAAGGAAACGCCTTGAAGAAATCGGTGGAGCTGGACCATGGAGCAAAAAAAGCAGAGGAACAACATCAAGCTTGAGTCTCTATTCCAAGCTTTCAAATAATCTTCCCAAGATTATGTTATGTAGACCCAACGTGCTCTTTGGTAGTGCCGAAAGGCTGAAAACGTATCATTGTGCAGGCTCCAAGGATGGAAGTTAAACATCCCAAGCTTTCTTACAACATACATACCTCGTAATAATACAACCAGTGATGTCATCTACAAACAAGCTGCCGGAATGCTGGGTGGGACTTACGTTCTGATTGGCTGCCCGTCCGTAGTGTTCCGCCGCCTGCCTGCGCTGCCCTGGCCTTGGAGGGGGCGCCGGCTCACCGCAGGGGCCGGGGGGGGTGCGCGCCAGGTGCCTGGGTGAGCAGCGGTGGGGCGCGCCAACCAGGGGCGCCCTGCGCAGCAGGCGGGCAGGCGGCGGAATGCAATGGATGGGCTGCCAATCAAACGTAAGTCCCGCCCAGCATTCCGTCTCCGCGGGAGTAGATGACAGCACTGAATACAACCCTTATCTGCAGGGTCAGCATTTGTGGTTGCCCAGGCAGTGGCTCAGAAGACCTCAGACATCCTTCCCAGATGCTTACTTACTTATGATACCTTTATTGCCATACAGACGCACAAACACAACAGTAGGCTATAAATAAAGCAACAACAATACATAAGCCTTAAGCCCTGTTGGCTGGAGAGCAGAGGGTCAGAAGGACAAAAGTTATATACCTAACAGAGGCCATCATCTTAATGTTAACTATGGTGTGCTGGTGGTTCTTAGATCACTGAATTTCTGATGGCTCTTGATAAATAGTGGGAGAGCTCTACGACATTGTATTGCTAGTTTGATAAAAGTTGCTACTCGAATAATAAGGAAATTGGTCAACTCCAGTCAACAAATATTGTAGGACAGACTCATCAGAGCGTCGTGGAAATTTTGAGAGAAGCAGCTCTAAGTAAAACAGACAAATAGTTGTCCCACATGCAATCGGAAAAAGTATTTGGATGTTGTTTCATCTAGTAGGATGTATTCATTGCAATATAACCTTTTCATTGAAGGGAAATTACCTGTCCTGTTTGGAGAGCTTGAAAGTCAAAGCTTTTGCTACCCACTTTAGCTCTGTGCTTGGTTCTAGATGTGTGCATGTCATGTAAAGCATGTGCCACAGCATAGATAGCATTATAGACACTATAACTGTGGCCGGTCATGAGCATTTCAAAAATAAGCCCAGGCAGGTTCTCCAGCACCTCTTCCCCAGTGCAGGTTCCCTCCGCGTCAGTTGCCACACCATGTTTTGGAAATGTACACTCAAAAGCTTGCTCCCAGAAGTCCTTGAGAAAACTATTCCTTTCTGTCTGATAGGGTTGTATGTTCCGAAGATAGGTCTGGAATCCTTGAAGCCCCTCTGAATGGATCATGAAGGAAATGGCTCCTTCAAATATTGGGAAACTTCGACGGGTTATACGGCCTGTTACTGCAAAATCAATCTGAGCTGTCATGATCCACACTTTTCCAAGAGTTGTGTTTGCCGCAGATGAAAACTCCGCTAGGGTCAATAACATGCTCAGCCACATAATGGTCAGACTTTCACCGTAGATGACAAATGTCTTGGCTTTCCTACTCAAGATAGGGAGATAAATACTTGCGGCCATGCTATCCAGCTCACTAATGGGAATCAAACGACCTTGTTTGGGGATTCTTTCTGTGAAGGCCGAGCAGATCCCATGCTGGGCAAACAAGAGCTCCAGAGCCTGCAAGAAATGGTCTCCGCTCTCGTCATCCACCACAAAGAGTCCGACCCACGTCCAGCCAAAATGCTGAAGCAACTGGATAATCCCCATGGACTGATGGGCTTCGTTTGGGACCATGCGATAAAAGGAAGGGGCCTGCGCTGTATCACTCTGTTCTTGAGCAAATGAACCATACGTAAGCTAAAAGGAAATACACATATATATATTTAAAAACAAAATTAGGAAGAGTATGTGCTTGAAGGCGCAATCCTAACCTAGAGTTCACAGTCACAGTCACAAACCTTTATTGGCATAATAAAATAATACCTCCAGAGTATGATTAGCCCAAACACTTGTATATAAAATTAATCAGTTTAAAATAATGGTTAGAAACACTCTTAACACCCTAAACCCTAAGAACACTCTTCTATATACGTTCTACTATTGTTTGATTTCACAATACTATATAGAAAGGCAGTGAGTTGTTTTATAAATTCCGGATTGGGTGACAAAAGAAAAATGATCTTAACAATTCCAAATCTGGAATCTGATGACCCCTGGGAATATATGAGTCAATATGCTTTAAGCGGGCTTCTTCATGTAAAAGGCAATGAAGGAGCTGGTGAGCCAAGGTTTCAATCTCACCCGAAGCACATGGACAGATTCTATCCCTGTAGGGAATCCCTCTGAACCTACCCCAAAGCACTGCAGAAGGCATAACGTTACAGAGGGCTAAAGTAAAAGCCCACCTTTCGTTACAGTTTACCAACACTGAAAGATAATTCGGAACTTTGCCCATTATAACCGGCATTTGCCAAATCGGGGGGGGGGGGAGACTATGTACTGCGCTCAGGAGCTCTTGAGCCTGGATGTCTAGTAATCTCTGCTTGATTTAGTCAAGTGGGCAGAAGATTTAGTCGAGAGGGTTAATGCCTCCGTTTGCCTGAAGATAAGAGCTGAAGATCTGAAGGTCGCCAGTTCGGGACAGCCGGAAGTCTCTGTGAGCGGCAGACCTCGTTTATTGCGACTGATTAACAGCTGAGCTTCGGCTGCCTTGTGAGAGGGGGAGTTGTGCCAAAGTTCAGCCACTTCTCTGGTGGGAGCAGGGAAGCTATTTATCAGCCAGCAAGAAGACAAATGGGTGGCCAGAAAGAAGGACTAAATCCAGAAAGATCCATCTGTATGTGCGTAGTTCTTGAAAGTTAGAACATTTCTGTATAAATTGTAAAAACCTTCGGGTTTCTGAATAAAGTCTGCCCATGTAAACCACCTTGAGTTATAATCATTAGAGAAATCTGGTGACCTAAGAAAGGCGGTATATAAATCCAAGTATTATTATTATTATTATTATTATTATTATTATTATTATTATTATTA
>JAJKFI010027874.1:0-12037 GCA_029204185.1 Lerista edwardsae
CACACACACACACACACACACACACACACACACACACACACACACACGCAACGCTTGCTCAGAGAAATATGAATGGAATCCTAACTTGTTTTGGTGCTTGTGCAACACATTGTAACACATGAGACGGTCAGTATAGCATTGTTATGGCCTGGATTTTTGCTAGCACATTATCCCAGACACTTGTGATTCCTAAGCATATCAAAAATATATGACTTAAATCTGTCCTCAGGGCATGGCATCGACAACATCAATCCGTTTAAAGATTGTAGTGTGTTTTCCCCCCAATCTAGCAGGAGTAAAATGCCATTTATGCTGAATCTTAAACCAGATTAACACTAATTAAATTCTTAACAGTTTTCATCCACCCCCATTTCTGTTTGATATCAATAATTGGATTCTCCTATTGCCTTTCCCTTCTAGACGCAGGGCTGGTGCTATCATTAGGCCAACTAGGCAGTCATCTCGGGCGCAGACCTCAGAGGGTTGAAGCACTGACCTTTGAGGGGCATAGTTTTATACTTATTCTTGCAATTTAAAATAAATTTAGCAGTTTCAAGTTTTGTACCTTTCATTTTGTCTACAAGACATCTGTTTTTGAAAATTGAAATTGGCAATTTTTTGGCTGTGTGTGTGCGCAAATACAGGAATGCCCTGGTATCCACTGGGGTTCTGTTCTGGCCCCTCTTGTGGATACCTGAAAATGTGAGTGCTGGGGATGCCTTTTTAAAGATAGGAGAACATCAGTGATTTTGTTGCAAAAAAGTAAAAAAAAAAGATTTGTTTAATGTTCCCCTATCTTTTTAATAGGCATCCCTGTATCCATGGTATCCGTGGATAATTGAATCCATGGATACCAAATCAATGGATACCAGGGCATGGCCGTAGTTGGCCTTGCCTAGCATACAAAATAGGCTGACACCAGCCCGGCCTATAGTGTGGTTAATTCCACTTTTTGTAACAACTGATACCACTTTAAAACCCTTGAGAAAGATGCAGTCAGCATTCTTTTTTCTCCCTACATATGTGATTCTTTCCCATGATATTCTTCACTTTCAGCAACTAGAAAAATGCTGTGTCTCCACTCATTTGTGCCATTACTTCTGGGTATGTTAACATATGTTTATTATGCCACAGATCCAGCTATAATTGGGCAGTCGTCCATTCTGGGAAATTCTCTACCATGTTAACAACTATTGTTTGCTGTGCGTGAAACACTGATGTCGTTTTTTTTTTTTTTTTTTACTTTGTAGGCAGAGTTGGACAACTGTTCACTGCAGTAGCAGAAGCAGAAGCACGGGCACTCATTTCCATATCATAATTCAGAGATAAAATATTATGATTAAGCATTTGCATACAATTTGCATTTAGATGCCAGACACCAGGATGTGTTGCTTTGCTTTTGACACCGCTTGTGTAATTCTTCATTTGATACTAGAATAGCTTGGAGCTGATCACGAGCTAATTGAGATCTCAGTTGATACATATTCTGCTTCAGTGACAGTGAAAATGATAGGGAGGGACCACAGCACTAGGAAGAACACATGCTTCACATAGGGAAGAACCTGAATAATGGGCTTATTAAAAAAACCCCGGCAGCGGTAACATTGTGAGGAGGGCAAATTAAAAACAAAACAAAACAAAACCTCTTGAAAATTCAAACTGTTAACAGTCACAAAAGGAATATAGCAAGAGTAAGATCTTTAGCTTCCAAGATGGCTGCTCCCAGCTTTCTGCGACCCCCTGACATCTGATCACAACCACTATCACAACTCACAGTTTGAGAAACACTGGCTTATGTCATTTTTTTTTTTTTGGTTGTGTGAAGGGGTCATAATAGCTTTAATAACCATGAAATGTATGGAGCACCCAAGATCAACCATACAAACTCATTTGAGACTATTGCTAACTCATTGCATTTTAGAATGAAATTTCTTATTCAGATACTTCATTCTTCAGAAGTGCTAGGGAAGCATCTTTAAGGGTAGACTGTGCCCCTCCTACCCCAATGTGGCCTGGGAACACCAACTGATCTGTGGGGAGGACGTATTCTTCTACCCCTTCCCCTTTTTCCATTGTAATGATTTCCCATTGTTCTGGGAACCTTGTCGGATTAAGGGCATGGTACAAAAGCTATAAATAAATAATAAACTTTTGACATATTCTGGAAACATATTCTTAATGTGTATTATTATTGCCAACCTAGCACTTCGAAAGTGTTTAAAATGTGAGTAGATAAATAGGTACCACTTCGATGGGAAGGTAACAGCATTCCGTGTGCCTTGGCGTATAGTCATGCTGGCCACATGACCATGGAAGCTTGTCCTCGGACAGACACAGGCTCTTCAGCTTAGAAGCAGAGATGAGCACCGCCTTCTCCAGTCAGTCACGACTAGACAATTTGGTTGTGCGGAAACCTTTACCTTATTATTACTGTGGTCATGAATTGGCATCATTGTTTGAAACCATTATTAAGGATCAGTTGTCATGGATACGGCCTTGTCATTATATGACTCAAGTGTCCATAAGTGGAATTTCAGCTTGGCCACCTTAAGCTCCTCATAAATGTAGAGAAATTTGATTGCCAATATCAGGCATTTGATCTAAATCTAGGGGAAACCCCTTGGAAAGAACATAAAGTAGTTTGAAAAGTCACTCTCAAATCAAAATAATATCGTAAAACCAATCTTCCACTTGATTCCTAGTTGCTGTCCCCTTTAATCCCTCTTTCTTCTGTCTCCTGCAGTAACCAATTGTAACCCATTACATCTTTAAACAATATTTTGGCGTAGTCCCATCCTTTCCCCCTCCCCCCCCCATGTAGCAGCACCAAAATGGCTATTGCTGCATCCTATGGTGATAGTGGGGACAGTGGCAGATCTCTGAGTAAAGGAACTACTTGGACCTGCACTAGCTAAATAGCTGGAGTAGGGTCTAGGTGGACCCATGTCATGTGATCGGGTTTGGGAAGCGGGTCAGGATTTGGCGGCTGTTACTGCTGCTGAACTTCCCCCTTCCCAGATCTGATCTGCCCATCCCCTGTCCCCACCCAGGTTTGCCCCTTCCTGCTCCCGTTCTGTCATCTTCCCGTTCCTCCCCCCTCTTCTGCTGATTTACCTGCTCCACAGGCAGCAGGTGAAAGTGATGGCATGGGCAGGAAGGTGCTGGAGCACCTCTTTATGACTTGTGCTGATTGCTTTACGTCACTCAGCCTCAGTGGAGAGGAGCATCGCTAGCGGGTGGCATAGCTAGCATTGGGCCATTATCTGAGACCTTGTTGCACCTTCTGAGAAAAACAATGTACTATTGATATTGTTGAGAATTTTCCTGGCCTTGTACAGTCAGTCCTCTTCAAACGCTATCTTCAAATTTGCTTATCTATGAGGGGTAGAATTGCTACTTTCCTCGTTATCTGCATCTCTGTCCTCTTTATCCACTATGCAGAGACCTTCCAAAGGCTGCAAGGAAGGTGACTCTTGCAACCAGCGCTGACCCCTTTAAAACGGTCAGCAAACGCATCTGCTTGCCATGTTTAAGGGGTCCATGCTGGCCATTCTGAAGGTCCTTGCAGCCTCTGGAGGGTCTTTGCAGCATTCAGAGATCTTCTGGCACTTTCTGCTGCACTCTGTTGGCTTCCTGGCGGGTCTCTGATGGCTTGTTCTAATGGCAAATAAGGTATCCCTTGCACCTAACCCCACTGATCCTATAGGATCAAGAGGATTTCCAGGAACCTAAACCTGGCAGATAATGAGGACTGACTGTAATTGTGAATGAGTGATCAAGGGCTTAGCAAAATAGTGATAATGTATCTTACAGCCCAATCCTAAGCTGCACTGGAGCAGGCCGGTCGGCAGACAGGTGGTATCCGGCACAATTTGGGAGATACCAGGAGCCTCCCCTAGGGGTTCCTTGGATCTGCGCCCACGAAATTGCAGGCAGAGGTCTGAGGAAGTCGCACAGCCTGAATCAGGGCCGTGTGGCCTGGGGACAAAGCCTTGGATGCGTCCTAATGGCCGCATCCCAGGCCTGCCCCTTCCCTGGGCTGGGCCGCCCTTCGTCCCGCCCACCCCTCCCAGTTCCGCCCAACCCCTACATGTAGGGCGGAATTGCACCCTTAATCACTATGAATAGAACTCCTCTTGGGATGTGATGGTTCTCTCTAGGGACGTGGTGCCCACTGAGGAGTAGCTACTTGCCTCCAGTATGCTCTGTTGTTATACTTGTAAAAATGTGCATGTTTCAGAGACATGGTAAATTTCCAACACCCTCCCTTCCAAGAAACAAATTCCCTCTGGAACGTCTTACCACAAGGGGAATTGGGGAGTGCAGAACAATATGTTAACAAGAATTTTTGTGGTCAGTGGGATTCTGAGACCTTTGGATAAGAAACACAGACCAGAGAAGTGGTTTTCAATTCAACATGTGCATTTGGAAACAGAGTCACAAAGACGACAGTTTGTGTTGCTTTTTAAGACAGTAATGTTGCTGTTGAAAATTCCTCTGGGATAGAACACATGAAGTAAAATTCAAAAGAATTATTTGTTGTGATGAAATTAAATCTCCCAAGCTGCTGATCTGAATTTAACATGATTGTTATTGGCATTATTAACTTCTAGCACCGCTTAATATTTATGTCATTTGTGAAGGGTGACACTACATTTCCCCAGGTAGTTCCGTTCATTAACTGTATACTGATATTTAAATTGCAAGGCAGGCAGGGTGAACACAGACTGCAAAACTGCTTGCTTGGCGGGATTGCTTTAGTGCCTTTCCCCAGAAAATCACTGGTTTTGTCAATATGTCTTTCAATGTCTTTAATAATTTAGGGGGAAACGGCAGTGCAACTGTATGCAGAGAAAGCTGATAGCTTGCAGCAGTAGGCTGAAATATACCTTTTTCTCTTGCAAGCCTCAGGAGTACTTTTTTTGCAATACGTGGAGAACAAGTCAGGAGCCTTTAGTGTTCAGCTAACAGAATGGGAAGACTGGGCACTCTCTAATGCAGTGGTTCCCAAACTTTTTAGCAATGGGTCTCACTTTTTTAACAGTACTCTGTCAGTATCCCCCCGTGGGGGGACCACTTTCTAGACCACTTTTTGAGCTCCATGTTGATTGGATCGGGATCATTTTGGTGGCCTTCTGTTTCCCCTTGCCTTCCAGATGAATGAGCCAAGACACATTCTTCTACTTGGGAATAAATGTGCACAGTTTTGCTTTCCTTGTCAGCTTGGATAGGGGAATACTTCCTTCTCAAGAATTTTTTGGGGCCTGCGTTCGTTGGATCAGGACCTTTTTGGTGGTGGTACATTCCCCTCAGCTTGCCCTTTGAAGTGGACCACTCACCTACTCATGAGTAAATGCACACAGGCGGCCCCGTTTCAGTTTCCATAGGGTTCAAAACCTTTTCCTTGTCAGCTATCAGCTTGTCGGTTTCGTGACCCATCAAAAATTGGGTTGCAACCCACTGGTGAGTCCTGACCCACAGCTTGGAAACCATAGCTCTAATGTCTTCTTTCTGTGGGGCAACTATATTTTTATAAGTATTTTGAGAAATGAAATAAATAAATGTCAAAAATGGAAATGCTATCCAGCTGTGTGACTGACTACTACATTCAACTAAAAACTTATCCTGCCTTTTTAGAATGTTGTTATCGAACCAAGGCTTGGCTTCAAGACAGCTGCAAAGTATGGGGGAAGGTCCAGTTGCAAAGCAGACAGACAGAACAAGGTTTTGTTCTAAAAATCTTCAAGACATTTTTCTCTGTTTTGTTATTTTGATATGTTAAAACTGGCACTCAAGCTCCGTAAAGTTGACATCTACAGATGAGTCAACTTTGGTTCCCATCAGCTGATTAGTAAGGGCCAATTTTAATCAGTGAGGCAAATTATAATTGTTACATTGTGCGTTAAGGACGTTGTTTCACTTATTTCTGTCTTTAGAGGCTATTTTAGTTCTGGTTTTTCTTCATAGGGGATGAAAATAGAAGATTAAACATGCCCTTTTCATCTTAGCAATGGATAGTAGTACCATTCGTTTCGTACAGGTTATGGGACATGTATTTCAATTCTCACAAGCGCACCTAAATTGACGTTTTGTTAACAGACCAGTTTGTTTGATTAATGGATTAACCATTAATTGGTTAGCAAGCCTTATTGCAATGTAAGGGGGAAAATGTCCTAAGGTAAAAATCAAAATGTGGGACTCTACACTAGGGATGCGAACCCTTTGCTTTGAAAGCACTCTTGTGCCTTCAAGAACTTCAAAGCAGGTTTTAGCTGGCATAGAGTCTCCTATCACTGCAGTATTGTGCTATTTAAGGGTCATGAGTGCGACTGCTGCTATTCACCAAATCAAAGCTGTCAGACTAAGGTACACTGCAGTGATCTGAAATCTATTCTGTGGCCTTAAGTAGAGCTCTTTTTTTTTTTTTTGGTTACTGTTCAGATATTTGGAGCAGCCTTTATCATCTGGGGTCTATGATCTACTAAAAAGAAACAAGCATTCAAATAAATGCCCCTTAAAAACAGGCCTGCAAATAGCAACATGCCTGATGGGCCGTGAAGAGTCAGGATAGCCTTCAGGCAACCAAGCAGGAAAGCTTTGCAAGGGTAGCTTTTGATACAGTCCTTTGCATGTATACTTGAAGGAAAATCCTACTATGCTCAAGAGGACTTAGGCTTAGCTGAATGTATAAAGTTATAGACTTCCACTACAATGCTCCGCACTCTGTGTTTGTGAATAAGTGCCACTGAATACACTGGACCAGGGGTGTCAAGCATAAGCCCCATGGGCTGGATATGACCCCCAGAAATTCTTTATCTGATCCCTGTGGTAATTGTGTTTTCTTAGCACAATGATCAGTCACCTTAGTAGAAATGGCACCACTGAAAGGACGGTGCTGGGAGAGCCCAGTGGTCATGCAGGCCACCCTTTCAGCAACACTACTTCTGCTGAGGCCCTGGAAAGGTGATACAGAGGAGGCATCAGAAGGTAAGGAGCAGTACAGAGAAATGGCAGACAAAGAGGGCTGAGAAGGGAAGAGCTCAATTATCATGTGGGTCACCCTTTCAGCAGTGCACTTCTGCTGAGGCGTCACTTTGCAAGGGTGGCCTACAAGAATAATTGGGCTGTCCCATATCTTGAAAAAATGATCAAGGTTTCATATTTACTGTCATTTGAAGCTAATGAGTTCCTAAGTGAGAACAAAGTGCTTATTTCTGGCCATGTACTGCGTAATGATGTCAATTCCTGCTGAATTACATCACTTTCTGCCGTCAGCAAGTACCATGAATGCTATTTGTGTGAACCAAGTTTGACATCCCTGCAGTAGACCTTACTTCTGATTAAACATGTATTGGATTGGGCCATTCATTTCTTTTATGCCACAATGGACTGCCATTGACGTGTGCGGACAGACTGACTAATAATTTCTGAGGGCTTCTTTGTGTGGCTCTCTCTGTCAGATAGGATATGCCACCTGCACTGCTCCCCATTAACCAAAAATGTTCCATACGCAATACTTTTGCACAATGCCACGTAGCTTCCATTGTGGCCCAATTCTGGGTTCATTATGCGATGCGTGACAGTACACAGGCACACAAGCCCTTCGCAATTTGAAAAGTGATGTAAACATGAAGGCTGCTCTCACAAGGACACCAACATCAAACTATTAACATCAAACACACTAATTTTAAGAAGACGCTGCCATTACCAAACACATGGATATTTAATGATGCTTGGGAAGCTTCAATCTCTGATAACTAAATAATTGTGACATTAATACTGATCAACCACTTGTCTTGATGTGCAGCTCCATAGATGCATCACTGTGCTATTGTAATCTAATAATAGCCGCTTATGCATTCCAATTTGAAGTTATAAATAGCTTAGAGGGTGGAGGGGGAGAATGATGGTTCAGAACAGGCACACTCTCAAATACTTTTTTTTCACAAATGCAAGAGGCATGGCTTGAGAAAGAAGATGGTGCTTCAGGCCTGCTGAAGTGGAAAATTTGTTCTAGGCATGATGGATTAGATATCGAAGAGTGCAAGAAAATGCTACCGTGTTAGGCCATGTCGTTGCAATGTAATCTCAAAGGCATGCAGGGGTGTTGGGAGGGAGGGGCTGTAGAACAGAAATGTGACCCAGGATTTAGAAACAGGCAGAACATTTTGGCATAACTGGAACAAATAAAAGGATGACATTTGTCTGCCTAGAAACATTTGAAAGTTAGCTGTTTTAATTGCAGGACATTGTTTATTGAGACTTCTTATATTACCTTACTTGCCAAGTGTCCCCTCCACATAGCAGGAACGTTTATGGAAATCTAGCTATCAAGATGAGCTGCAGCTAAGTAGGTAGATGAATGCCAGTTTTCCTGCTAACTTTGCCAACTTTCTTCCTTGTGTCTTTGCCTTGAAACCCTTGCTCTCTCTCCATTGCTTGAAATAAAGGGGGGGGGGCTTAATCAAATTTGCAAGCCCCATTTTCTGACACCCAATTTCAGTCCAGTCAAGCCCTCCTTGTAACTAAAAACAGTCACTGGGGCCACATCACAAAAGCGAAGGGAGATAGACACTCCCCTGCTTCCCCATCATTTGTACAATGCCTCTGTCCATACTATATCTGTACTACTACCCCAGCAGCCCCTTTTTGCTCTTTCCATTAGTCATAGTTTACCTCTGTGGCCATGTTTGTTAGATCCCTTCTACTTCAATATGTTCATGTTTTTCCAGGTCCTACTTAGTCAGTCAGTTGTGTTTCTATGTAATTGGTGCACCAGTTGTTGCTCACTTCTGGGTACACCTATACAGTTTTGATCCTGTGTGCCCAGATTGTAATGCTGCAATTCACGGTAGTCTTTCCTGGTTGCTGGACATGCAGATAGGTCTGAGAGGAGAATAGGGATGGGATGTAATGCTGATGCTATAAGCCTATCATGTAGGCTTCCCCATGTAGTTGCTATGGTGTTCCATTGGACAGTGGAGGCACACTCTGATGAGAGATACATAGTATATTACGTTTTTCCTACTGCAGCTTCCCCAAACATAGCCTTCTACCTTTCTTTTATGATCCCAGGTGTGCTGGATATCTGGGCTTAGTAGCAGGGTGGACCCCAGCCTGCCTGTCGCGTCAACGCTAACCCAATCGGCACCCCTGCGTCAGCCATTGAGCAACGGGTCAGGCGTTGCCTGCGCCTGTTGCGCCCACATCAAGCCTCCCTCATGTTGGCTGAAGCCGGCCAGAGTGAGGGACGCTCTGTGTGTCCCTCCGGACACGGAATTGGCGGGGGGGGGAGGGAGAGAGAGGTTGGGGGTGGAACGTGGACAGGTTTGGGATTCGGCCATAAGGCCAAATCCCAAGCCTGATTGGGAGGCCGCGGGGGCCTGATTTGGGCCGCACGGTCTCCTTGGATCTGTCCCTACTGTTTAGCAAGTGCAGATTCAAGTAGTGCATTGGGGAGACTGGAGCCTCCCCAACGGTAAGGGCGAACGTGCTGTTCCTGTTAGGAGGCTCCAGCCTGTCCTATACTGCGCTTGGATTTGGCATAGGCTTCTCGGCCTTTCCAATCCAGCTTAGTACAGGATTGCACTCTGAATGTTGCACCACTCCCTACTGAAAGAGGGCACTAGGGTAAGGGCTGAAGAATAAGACCTTCTGACAGCCAAGCTTATTTAAGTCATTCCCTTTGCATTTCATGGAGTGAATTCCCCAGTAAGTGTGCACAGTGTTGTAGTCCAAGTAAATAGTATACATTATTTGACCTTCCCCCAAGGCTAACTAAGCAAAAGGCAAAGCCAGAAAAATATAATCCACGGAGTGGCTAACCCAGGAAACATCCAGAATCAGGAAGATTCTGAATACAGTATTGCCCCAGGGAACTCAAAACACCTATTAAAGTTATGCAGAAAGCTGCCTTATTCTAAGTCAGACTGGTGGTCTACCTAGCTCAGTATTGTTGACACTGGCAAGTACACACCAGCGTTCCAGGTATGATTTTTCCTCTGCAGTGATGGGAATCGGGGACCTTCTACATGCATCACTCTACTACTGAGCTACAGCCTTCCCCAAGTTAAAACACGGAGTTTGCCTCATACAGCCCCTTTCTTTCTCCCTCCCTCCCAACGATAGGTGAATTGGTAGTCATAAGATGGTCTAAGAGGCAGTGGGAAGAACTTGTATCTTCCTTAGCAACTGCACATATCTCCTTAGCTACATCCCCATCCCTGCCTGGGGGTATAGCTACACTATAGATTTAGCAACTGCCCTGGGAATTTCTCATAGAAAACTCGGCACCCTCCCCAAATTTTCTTGAAACATTCCATCAGGTATGAAAGCAAATGGAAGTTGGGAGTACAGATATATCCTTGGAGATTCCTAATTCTTGGTCTAATAATGACTTCATTGGAATAAGAAGGGTTTCAATCTCAAGCATCAGATTGCAGATTGGGTGTGGCATAGTGGTTAGAGACTGCTGACAATCAGGACTTCTCCACTTTGACTTTGTCCTTTGCCATGTTCTCCTAAGGTGGCCTCAGGCAAGCATCTTAGCCTTGGTCTCTAACTACAGTTTGGGAATAATAATGCTCCCTTATCTAATGGTATTGTAAAGATTCCAGCAAGATAATACATGTGATGCACTATTCCAGGGGTCTCCAAACTGTGGCCCAGGGGCCACATTTGTCCCACCACAAGATTTTATCTGCCCCACAGCAACTTGTTTTTTGTCAGAACATTTGCTAATGTTTAACATTTTTATTCATTATATACCATATCTCAATGTTAGGATGGCATTGTTTCTTTGTAATTCTCACATTTCTCTTTTGTTCTGAAACATATCCTGATTACAAAAAAGTCCCAGTAAAACGTATTCATTCACATAAATTTCATTCATTCATTCATTCATTCATTCATTTATAAAACAGATTTTTTTTTGCCTGCAAAAATGTGTAAAATATATGATGTGGCCCTCGTACGGAAAATTTTGGAGACCCTGCACTATACGAATGTGAAGTATAGTTAGTAAGTAAGTATAAGACATGCGTTAACACTTTTAAAGATTTTTAAAAAAAATGAAATACTGTTAACAACAACACCACTTTCAGAACAGTGATGGCATTCTGCAACCACCTCTACCATTAAAATGGTTCTACTAATTTCAGGAAGAAGCCAGCACTACAAGATGCTGATTAGCTGCTCCCTTGACATGACCAAGAACTCCCCCTTCAATTTCCAAGCATTAAAAAAGTTCACCTTTTAAATTAATAAAATGATGAATAAATGATAAACCTATGAACATTCAGGCAGCACTTTAAAAAAAAGGCAAACTGGCCTGGGGGTAGGGGAGGTGCAAAACTCATTCACCCAACATTAGATTTGCTAGTATGCCTGCCTGTCATTTCTGTTGTGAAACTGGGAGAAAGCCAATCTTGCCTTGCAACCTGAGAATTTGCTGTAACCAAATTGTTCCTACTATGTCAGTGTCCATAGCGGGCTAGTATTTTATTTTATTTTTACTGCAAGTGGATTTTCTTTATGGAAGGGAATGGTTGCTAATTTTTTTTTAATAAATGAAAACCCTAATAGAGTTTTCTCCATATCCTAGAAGGCAAATCAAAGTTGTGTTAAGATTCCACCATATAAGCTTGTGTTGTGTGGGGTGCTGATCATGGAACAGGGCTCTGTTCAGCCTGTGGGAATCATCTTCCTGTTGGTACTGCACTGGTGGTGAACTGGATCATGCTGCAAGCATGCAAGAAAGACAGTAAACTTGTGTGAAAACCAGCGAGGCACCATAAACCTGCAGATTCTTGTATAGAGAAGCAGTCATCTGTGTGCTAATGTGACATCTGGAGTGATGATTGAATGAAACTAAGAGCCAGGTTGTGGGCTGTGTGTTTCCCTTTGTTTGGAATCTCTATATGGGGGTTGAAAGAGAAGCCGGAGGAGGGTGATTCACCCCTGACAATGATTCCAAGGCCAGGCTGGGGTGGGGGGGGGGGAGGAGGAGGAAAGCAGACATAAAAGCTATGACTCAGTA
>JAJKFI010027875.1:0-12040 GCA_029204185.1 Lerista edwardsae
CACACACACACACACACACACACACACACACACACACACACACACACGCAACGCTTGCTCAGAGAAATATGAATGGAATCCTAACTTGTTTTGGTGCTTGTGCAACACATTGTAACACATGAGACGGTCAGTATAGCATTGTTATGGCCTGGATTTTTGCTAGCACATTATCCCAGACACTTGTGATTCCTAAGCATATCAAAAATATATGACTTAAATCTGTCCTCAGGGCATGGCATTGACAACATCAATCCGTTTAAAGATTGTAGTGTGTTTTCCCCCCAATCTAGCAGGAGTAAAATGCCATTTATGCTGAATCTTAAACCAGATTAACACTAATTAAATTCTTAACAGTTTTCATCCACCCCCATTTCTGTTTGATATCAATAATTGGATTCTCCTATTGCCTTTCCCTTCTAGACGCAGGGCTGGTGCTATCATTAGGCCAACTAGGCAGTCATCTCGGGCGCAGACCTCAGAGGGTTGAAGCACTGACCTTTGAGGGGCATAGTTTTATACTTATACTTGCAATTTAAAATAAATTTAGCAGTTTCAAGTTTTGTACCTTTCATTTTGTCTACAAGACATCTGTTTTTGAAAATTGAAATTGGCAATTTTTTGGCTGTGTGTGTGCGCAAATACAGGAATGCCCTGGTATCCACTGGGGTTCTGTTCTGGCCCCTCTTGTGGATACCTGAAAATGTGAGTGCTGGGGATGCCTTTTTAAAGATAGGAGAACATCAGTGATTTTGTTGCAAAAAAGTAAAAAAAAAAGATTTGTTTAATGTTCCCCTATCTTTTTAATAGGCATCCCTGTATCCATGGTATCCGTGGATAATTGAATCCATGGATACCAAATCAATGGATACCAGGGCATGGCCGTAGTTGGCCTTGCCTAGCATACAAAATAGGCTGACACCAGCCCGGCCTATAGTGTGGTTAATTCCACTTTTTGTAACAACTGATACCACTTTAAAACCCTTGAGAAAGATGCAGTCAGCATTCTTTTTTCTCCCTACATATGTGATTCTTTCCCATGATATTCTTCACTTTCAGCAACTAGAAAAATGCTGTGTCTCCACTCATTTGTGCCATTACTTCTGGGTATGTTAACATATGTTTATTATGCCACAGATCCAGCTATAATTGGGCAGTCGTCCATTCTGGGAAATTCTCTACCATGTTAACAACTATTGTTTGCTGTGCGTGAAACACTGATGTCGTTTTTTTTTTTTTTTTTTACTTTGTAGGCAGAGTTGGACAACTGTTCACTGCAGTAGCAGAAGCAGAAGCACGGGCACTCATTTCCATATCATAATTCAGAGATAAAATATTATGATTAAGCATTTGCATACAATTTGCATTTAGATGCCAGACACCAGGATGTGTTGCTTTGCTTTTGACACCGCTTGTGTAATTCTTCATTTGATACTAGAATAGCTTGGAGCTGATCACGAGCTAATTGAGATCTCAGTTGATACATATTCTGCTTCAGTGACAGTGAAAATGATAGGGAGGGACCACAGCACTAGGAAGAACACATGCTTCACATAGGGAAGAACCTGAATAATGGGCTTATTAAAAAAACCCCGGCAGCGGTAATATTGTGAGGAGGGCAAATTAAAAACAAAACAAAACAAAACCTCTTGAAAATTCAAACTGTTAACAGTCACAAAAGGAATATAGCAAGAGTAAGATCTTTAGCTTCCAAGATGGCTGCTCCCAGCTTTCTGCGACCCCCTGACATCTGATCACAACCACTATCACAACTCACAGTTTGAGAAACACTGGCTTATGTCATTTTTTTTTTTTTGGTTGTGTGAAGGGGTCATAATAGCTTTAATAACCATGAAATGCATGGAGCACCCAAGATCAACCATACAAACTCATTTGAGACTATTGCTAACTCATTGCATTTTAGAATGAAATTTCTTATTCAGATACTTCATTCTTCAGAAGTGCTAGGGAAGCATCTTTAAGGGTAGACTGTGCCCCTCCTACCCCAATGTGGCCTGGGAACACCAACTGATCTGTGGGGAGGACGTATTCTTCTACCCCTTCCCCTTTTTCCATTGTAATGATTTCCCATTGTTCTGGGAACCTTGTCGGATTAAGGGCATGGTACAAAAGCTATAAATAAATAATAAACTTTTGACATATTCTGGAAACATATTCTTAATGTGTATTATTATTGCCAACCTAGCACTTCGAAAGTGTTTAAAATGTGAGTAGATAAATAGGTACCACTTCGATGGGAAGGTAACAGCATTCCGTGTGCCTTGGCGTATAGTCATGCTGGCCACATGACCATGGAAGCTTGTCCTCGGACAGACACAGGCTCTTCAGCTTAGAAGCAGAGATGAGCACCGCCTTCTCCAGTCAGTCACGACTAGACAATTTGGTTGTGCGGAAACCTTTACCTTATTATTACTGTGGTCATGAATTGGCATCATTGTTTGAAACCATTATTAAGGATCAGTTGTCATGGATACGGCCTTGTCATTATATGACTCAAGTGTCCATAAGTGGAATTTCAGCTTGGCCACCTTAAGCTCCTCATAAATGTAGAGAAATTTGATTGCCAATATCAGGCATTTGATCTAAATCTAGGGGAAACCCCTTGGAAAGAACATAAAGTAGTTTGAAAAGTCACTCTCAAATCAAAATAATATCGTAAAACCAATCTTCCACTTGATTCCTAGTTGCTGTCCCCTTTAATCCCTCTTTCTTCTGTCTCCTGCAGTAACCAATTGTAACCCATTACATCTTTAAACAATATTTTGGCGTAGTCCCATCCTTTCCCCCTCCCCCCCCCATGTAGCAGCACCAAAATGGCTATTGCTGCATCCTATGGTGATAGTGGGGACAGTGGCAGATCTCTGAGTAAAGGAACTACTTGGACCTGCACTAGCTAAATAGCTGGAGTAGGGTCTAGGTGGACCCATGTCATGTGATCGGGTTTGGGAAGCGGGTCAGGATTTGGCGGCTGTTACTGCTGCTGAACTTCCCCCTTCCCAGATCTGATCTGCCCATCCCCTGTCCCCACCCAGGTTTGCCCCTTCCTGCTCCCGTTCTGTCATCTTCCCGTTCCTCCCCCCTCTTCTGCTGATTTACCTGCTCCACAGGCAGCAGGTGAAAGTGATGGCATGGGCAGGAAGGTGCTGGAGCACCTCTTTATGACTTGTGCTGATTGCTTTACGTCACTCAGCCTCAGTGGAGAGGAGCATCGCTAGCGGGTGGCATAGCTAGCATTGGGCCATTATCTGAGACCTTGTTGCACCTTCTGAGAAAAACAATGTACTATTGATATTGTTGAGAATTTTCCTGGCCTTGTACAGTCAGTCCTCTTCAAACGCTATCTTCAAATTTGCTTATCTATGAGGGGTAGAATTGCTACTTTCCTCGTTATCTGCATCTCTGTCCTCTTTATCCACTATGCAGAGACCTTCCAAAGGCTGCAAGGAAGGTGACTCTTGCAACCAGCGCTGACCCCTTTAAAACGGTCAGCAAACGCATCTGCTTGCCATGTTTAAGGGGTCCATGCTGGCCATTCTGAAGGTCCTTGCAGCCTCTGGAGGGTCTTTGCAGCATTCAGAGATCTTCTGGCACTTTCTGCTGCACTCTGTTGGCTTCCTGGCGGGTCTCTGATGGCTTGTTCTAATGGCAAATAAGGTATCCCTTGCACCTAACCCCACTGATCCTATAGGATCAAGAGGATTTCCAGGAACCTAAACCTGGCAGATAATGAGGACTGACTGTAATTGTGAATGAGTGATCAAGGGCTTAGCAAAATAGTGATAATGTATCTTACAGCCCAATCCTAAGCTGCACTGGAGCAGGCCGGTCGGCAGACAGGTGGTATCCGGCACAATTTGGGAGATACCAGGAGCCTCCCCTAGGGGTTCCTTGGATCTGCGCCCACGAAATTGCAGGCAGAGGTCTGAGGAAGTCGCACAGCCTGAATCAGGGCCGTGTGGCCTGGGGACAAAGCCTTGGATGCGTCCTAATGGCCGCATCCCAGGCCTGCCCCTTCCCTGGGCTGGGCCGCCCTTCGTCCCGCCCACCCCTCCCAGTTCCGCCCAACCCCTACATGTAGGGCGGAATTGCACCCTTAATCACTATGAATAGAACTCCTCTTGGGATGTGATGGTTCTCTCTAGGGACGTGGTGCCCACTGAGGAGTAGCTACTTGCCTCCAGTATGCTCTGTTGTTATACTTGTAAAAATGTGCATGTTTCAGAGACATGGTAAATTTCCAACACCCTCCCTTCCAAGAAACAAATTCCCTCTGGAACGTCTTACCACAAGGGGAATTGGGGAGTGCAGAACAATATGTTAACAAGAATTTTTGTGGTCAGTGGGATTCTGAGACCTTTGGATAAGAAACACAGACCAGAGAAGTGGTTTTCAATTCAACATGTGCATTTGGAAACAGAGTCACAAAGACGACAGTTTGTGTTGCTTTTTAAGACAGTAATGTTGCTGTTGAAAATTCCTCTGGGATAGAACACATGAAGTAAAATTCAAAAGAATTATTTGTTGTGATGAAATTAAATCTCCCAAGCTGCTGATCTGAATTTAACATGATTGTTATTGGCATTATTAACTTCTAGCACCGCTTAATATTTATGTCATTTGTGAAGGGTGACACTACATTTCCCCAGGTAGTTCCGTTCATTAACTGTATACTGATATTTAAATTGCAAGGCAGGCAGGGTGAACACAGACTGCAAAACTGCTTGCTTGGCGGGATTGCTTTAGTGCCTTTCCCCAGAAAATCACTGGTTTTGTCAATATGTCTTTCAATGTCTTTAATAATTTAGGGGGAAACGGCAGTGCAACTGTATGCAGAGAAAGCTGATAGCTTGCAGCAGTAGGCTGAAATATACCTTTTTCTCTTGCAAGCCTCAGGAGTACTTTTTTTGCAATACGTGGAGAACAAGTCAGGAGCCTTTAGTGTTCAGCTAACAGAATGGGAAGACTGGGCACTCTCTAATGCAGTGGTTCCCAAACTTTTTAGCAATGGGTCTCACTTTTTTAACAGTACTCTGTCAGTATCCCCCCGTGGGGGGACCACTTTCTAGACCACTTTTTGAGCTCCATGTTGATTGGATCGGGATCATTTTGGTGGCCTTCTGTTTCCCCTTGCCTTCCAGATGAATGAGCCAAGACACATTCTTCTACTTGGGAATAAATGTGCACAGTTTTGCTTTCCTTGTCAGCTTGGATAGGGGAATACTTCCTTCTCAAGAATTTTTTGGGGCCTGCGTTCGTTGGATCAGGACCTTTTTGGTGGTGGTACATTCCCCTCAGCTTGCCCTTTGAAGTGGACCACTCACCTACTCATGAGTAAATGCACACAGGCGGCCCCGTTTCAGTTTCCATAGGGTTCAAAACCTTTTCCTTGTCAGCTATCAGCTTGTCGGTTTCGTGACCCATCAAAAATTGGGTTGCAACCCACTGGTGAGTCCTGACCCACAGCTTGGAAACCATAGCTCTAATGTCTTCTTTCTGTGGGGCAACTATATTTTTATAAGTATTTTGAGAAATGAAATAAATAAATGTCAAAAATGGAAATGCTATCCAGCTGTGTGACTGACTACTACATTCAACTAAAAACTTATCCTGCCTTTTTAGAATGTTGTTATTGAACCAAGGCTTGGCTTCAAGACAGCTGCAAAGTATGGGGGAAGGTCCAGTTGCAAAGCAGACAGACAGAACAAGGTTTTGTTCTAAAAATCTTCAAGACATTTTTCTCTGTTTTGTTATTTTGATATGTTAAAACTGGCACTCAAGCTCCGTAAAGTTGACATCTACAGATGAGTCAACTTTGGTTCCCATCAGCTGATTAGTAAGGGCCAATTTTAATCAGTGAGGCAAATTATAATTGTTACATTGTGCGTTAAGGACGTTGTTTCACTTATTTCTGTCTTTAGAGGCTATTTTAGTTCTGGTTTTTCTTCATAGGGGATGAAAATAGAAGATTAAACATGCCCTTTTCATCTTAGCAATGGATAGTAGTACCATTCGTTTCGTACAGGTTATGGGACATGTATTTCAATTCTCACAAGCGCACCTAAATTGACGTTTTGTTAACAGACCAGTTTGTTTGATTAATGGATTAACCATTAATTGGTTAGCAAGCCTTATTGCAATGTAAGGGGGAAAATGTCCTAAGGTAAAAATCAAAATGTGGGACTCTACACTAGGGATGCGAACCCTTTGCTTTGAAAGCACTCTTGTGCCTTCAAGAACTTCAAAGCAGGTTTTAGCTGGCATAGAGTCTCCTATCACTGCAGTATTGTGCTATTTAAGGGTCATGAGTGCGACTGCTGCTATTCACCAAATCAAAGCTGTCAGACTAAGGTACACTGCAGTGATCTGAAATCTATTCTGTGGCCTTAAGTAGAGCTCTTTTTTTTTTTTTTTGGTTACTGTTCAGATATTTGGAGCAGCCTTTATCATCTGGGGTCTATGATCTACTAAAAAGAAACAAGCATTCAAATAAATGCCTCTTAAAAACAGGCCTGCAAATAGCAACATGCCTGATGGGCCGTGAAGAGTCAGGATAGCCTTCAGGCAACCAAGCAGGAAAGCTTTGCAAGGGTAGCTTTTGATACAGTCCTTTGCATGTATACTTGAAGGAAAATCCTACTATGCTCAAGAGGACTTAGGCTTAGCTGAATGTATAAAGTTATAGACTTCCACTACAATGCTCCGCACTCTGTGTTTGTGAATAAGTGCCACTGAATACACTGGACCAGGGGTGTCAAGCATAAGCCCCATGGGCTGGATATGACCCCCAGAAATTCTTTATCTGATCCCTGTGGTAATTGTGTTTTCTTAGCACAATGATCAGTCACCTTAGTAGAAATGGCACCACTGAAAGGACGGTGCTGGGAGAGCCCAGTGGTCATGCAGGCCACCCTTTCAGCAACACTACTTCTGCTGAGGCCCTGGAAAGGTGATACAGAGGAGGCATCAGAAGGTAAGGAGCAGTACAGAGAAATGGCAGACAAAGAGGGCTGAGAAGGGAAGAGCTCAATTATCATGTGGGTCACCCTTTCAGCAGTGCACTTCTGCTGAGGCGTCACTTTGCAAGGGTGGCCTACAAGAATAATTGGGCTGTCCCATATCTTGAAAAAATGATCAAGGTTTCATATTTACTGTCATTTGAAGCTAATGAGTTCCTAAGTGAGAACAAAGTGCTTATTTCTGGCCATGTACTGCGTAATGATGTCAATTCCTGCTGAATTACATCACTTTCTGCCGTCAGCAAGTACCATGAATGCTATTTGTGTGAACCAAGTTTGACATCCCTGCAGTAGACCTTACTTCTGATTAAACATGTATTGGATTGGGCCATTCATTTCTTTTATGCCACAATGGACTGCCATTGACGTGTGCGGACAGACTGACTAATAATTTCTGAGGGCTTCTTTGTGTGGCTCTCTCTGTCAGATAGGATATGCCACCTGCACTGCTCCCCATTAACCAAAAATGTTCCATACGCAATACTTTTGCACAATGCCACGTAGCTTCCATTGTGGCCCAATTCTGGGTTCATTATGCGATGCGTGACAGTACACAGGCACACAAGCCCTTCGCAATTTGAAAAGTGATGTAAACATGAAGGCTGCTCTCACAAGGACACCAACATCAAACTATTAACATCAAACACACTAATTTTAAGAAGACGCTGCCATTACCAAACACATGGATATTTAATGATGCTTGGGAAGCTTCAATCTCTGATAACTAAATAATTGTGACATTAATACTGATCAACCACTTGTCTTGATGTGCAGCTCCATAGATGCATCACTGTGCTATTGTAATCTAATAATAGCCGCTTATGCATTCCAATTTGAAGTTATAAATAGCTTAGAGGGTGGAGGGGGAGAATGATGGTTCAGAACAGGCACACTCTCAAATACTTTTTTTTCACAAATGCAAGAGGCATGGCTTGAGAAAGAAGATGGTGCTTCAGGCCTGCTGAAGTGGAAAATTTGTTCTAGGCATGATGGATTAGATATCGAAGAGTGCAAGAAAATGCTACCGTGTTAGGCCATGTCGTTGCAATGTAATCTCAAAGGCATGCAGGGGTGTTGGGAGGGAGGGGCTGTAGAACAGAAATGTGACCCAGGATTTAGAAACAGGCAGAACATTTTGGCATAACTGGAACAAATAAAAGGATGACATTTGTCTGCCTAGAAACATTTGAAAGTTAGCTGTTTTAATTGCAGGACATTGTTTATTGAGACTTCTTATATTACCTTACTTGCCAAGTGTCCCCTCCACATAGCAGGAACGTTTATGGAAATCTAGCTATCAAGATGAGCTGCAGCTAAGTAGGTAGATGAATGCCAGTTTTCCTGCTAACTTTGCCAACTTTCTTCCTTGTGTCTTTGCCTTGAAACCCTTGCTCTCTCTCCATTGCTTGAAATAAAGGGGGGGGGGCTTAATCAAATTTGCAAGCCCCATTTTCTGACACCCAATTTCAGTCCAGTCAAGCCCTCCTTGTAACTAAAAACAGTCACTGGGGCCACATCACAAAAGCGAAGGGAGATAGACACTCCCCTGCTTCCCCATCATTTGTACAATGCCTCTGTCCATACTATATCTGTACTACTACCCCAGCAGCCCCTTTTTGCTCTTTCCATTAGTCATAGTTTACCTCTGTGGCCATGTTTGTTAGATCCCTTCTACTTCAATATGTTCATGTTTTTCCAGGTCCTACTTAGTCAGTCAGTTGTGTTTCTATGTAATTGGTGCACCAGTTGTTGCTCACTTCTGGGTACACCTATACAGTTTTGATCCTGTGTGCCCAGATTGTAATGCTGCAATTCACGGTAGTCTTTCCTGGTTGCTGGACATGCAGATAGGTCTGAGAGGAGAATAGGGATGGGATGTAATGCTGATGCTATAAGCCTATCATGTAGGCTTCCCCATGTAGTTGCTATGGTGTTCCATTGGACAGTGGAGGCACACTCTGATGAGAGATACATAGTATATTACGTTTTTCCTACTGCAGCTTCCCCAAACATAGCCTTCTACCTTTCTTTTATGATCCCAGGTGTGCTGGATATCTGGGCTTAGTAGCAGGGTGGACCCCAGCCTGCCTGTCGCGTCAACGCTAACCCAATCGGCACCCCTGCGTCAGCCATTGAGCAACGGGTCAGGCGTTGCCTGCGCCTGTTGCGCCCACATCAAGCCTCCCTCATGTTGGCTGAAGCCGGCCAGAGTGAGGGACGCTCTGTGTGTCCCTCCGGACACGGAATTGGCGGGGGGGGGAGGGAGAGAGAGGTTGGGGGTGGAACGTGGACAGGTTTGGGATTCGGCCATAAGGCCAAATCCCAAGCCTGATTGGGAGGCCGCGGGGGCCTGATTTGGGCCGCACGGTCTCCTTGGATCTGTCCCTACTGTTTAGCAAGTGCAGATTCAAGTAGTGCATTGGGGAGACTGGAGCCTCCCCAACGGTAAGGGCGAACGTGCTGTTCCTGTTAGGAGGCTCCAGCCTGTCCTATACTGCGCTTGGATTTGGCATAGGCTTCTCGGCCTTTCCAATCCAGCTTAGTACAGGATTGCGCTCTGAATGTTGCACCACTCCCTACTGAAAGAGGGCACTAGGGTAAGGGCTGAAGAATAAGACCTTCTGACAGCCAAGCTTATTTAAGTCATTCCCTTTGCATTTCATGGAGTGAATTCCCCAGTAAGTGTGCACAGTGTTGTAGTCCAAGTAAATAGTATACATTATTTGACCTTCCCCCAAGGCTAACTAAGCAAAAGGCAAAGCCAGAAAAATATAATCCACGGAGTGGCTAACCCAGGAAACATCCAGAATCAGGAAGATTCTGAATACAGTATTGCCCCAGGGAACTCAAAACACCTATTAAAGTTATGCAGAAAGCTGCCTTATTCTAAGTCAGACTGGTGGTCTACCTAGCTCAGTATTGTTGACACTGGCAAGTACACACCAGCGTTCCAGGTATGATTTTTCCTCTGCAGTGATGGGAATCGGGGACCTTCTACATGCATCACTCTACTACTGAGCTACAGCCTTCCCCAAGTTAAAACACGGAGTTTGCCTCATACAGCCCCTTTCTTTCTCCCTCCCTCCCAACGATAGGTGAATTGGTAGTCATAAGATGGTCTAAGAGGCAGTGGGAAGAACTTGTATCTTCCTTAGCAACTGCACATATCTCCTTAGCTACATCCCCATCCCTGCCTGGGGGTATAGCTACACTATAGATTTAGCAACTGCCCTGGGAATTTCTCATAGAAAACTCGGCACCCTCCCCAAATTTTCTTGAAACATTCCATCAGGTATGAAAGCAAATGGAAGTTGGGAGTACAGATATATCCTTGGAGATTCCTAATTCTTGGTCTAATAATGACTTCATTGGAATAAGAAGGGTTTCAATCTCAAGCATCAGATTGCAGATTGGGTGTGGCATAGTGGTTAGAGACTGCTGACAATCAGGACTTCTCCACTTTGACTTTGTCCTTTGCCATGTTCTCCTAAGGTGGCCTCAGGCAAGCATCTTAGCCTTGGTCTCTAACTACAGTTTGGGAATAATAATGCTCCCTTATCTAATGGTATTGTAAAGATTCCAGCAAGATAATACATGTGATGCACTATTCCAGGGGTCTCCAAACTGTGGCCCAGGGGCCACATTTGTCCCACCACAAGATTTTATCTGCCCCACAGCAACTTGTTTTTTGTCAGAACATTTGCTAATGTTTAACATTTTTATTCATTATATACCATATCTCAATGTTAGGATGGCATTGTTTCTTTGTAATTCTCACATTTCTCTTTTGTTCTGAAACATATCCTGATTACAAAAAAGTCCCAGTAAAACGTATTCATTCACATAAATTTCATTCATTCATTCATTCATTCATTCATTCATTTATAAAACAGATTTTTTTTTGCCTGCAAAAATGTGTAAAATATATGATGTGGCCCTCGTACGGAAAATTTTGGAGACCCTGCACTATACGAATGTGAAGTATAGTTAGTAAGTAAGTATAAGACATGCGTTAACACTTTTAAAGATTTTTAAAAAAAATGAAATACTGTTAACAACAACACCACTTTCAGAACAGTGATGGCATTCTGCAACCACCTCTACCATTAAAATGGTTCTACTAATTTCAGGAAGAAGCCAGCACTACAAGATGCTGATTAGCTGCTCCCTTGACATGACCAAGAACTCCCCCTTCAATTTCCAAGCATTAAAAAAGTTCACCTTTTAAATTAATAAAATGATGAATAAATGATAAACCTATGAACATTCAGGCAGCACTTTAAAAAAAAGGCAAACTGGCCTGGGGGTAGGGGAGGTGCAAAACTCATTCACCCAACATTAGATTTGCTAGTATGCCTGCCTGTCATTTCTGTTGTGAAACTGGGAGAAAGCCAATCTTGCCTTGCAACCTGAGAATTTGCTGTAACCAAATTGTTCCTACTATGTCAGTGTCCATAGCGGGCTAGTATTTTATTTTATTTTTACTGCAAGTGGATTTTCTTTATGGAAGGGAATGGTTGCTAATTTTTTTTTAATAAATGAAAACCCTAATAGAGTTTTCTCCATATCCTAGAAGGCAAATCAAAGTTGTGTTAAGATTCCACCATATAAGCTTGTGTTGTGTGGGGTGCTGATCATGGAACAGGGCTCTGTTCAGCCTGTGGGAATCATCTTCCTGTTGGTACTGCACTGGTGGTGAACTGGATCATGCTGCAAGCATGCAAGAAAGACAGTAAACTTGTGTGAAAACCAGCGAGGCACCATAAACCTGCAGATTCTTGTATAGAGAAGCAGTCATCTGTGTGCTAATGTGACATCTGGAGTGATGATTGAATGAAACTAAGAGCCAGGTTGTGGGCTGTGTGTTTCCCTTTGTTTGGAATCTCTATATGGGGGTTGAAAGAGAAGCCGGAGGAGGGTGATTCACCCCTGACAATGATTCCAAGGCCAGGCTGGGGTGGGGGGGGGAGGAGGAGGAAAGCAGACATAAAAGCTATGACTCAGTA
>JAJKFI010027893.1:0-18260 GCA_029204185.1 Lerista edwardsae
AAAAGGCATCCCCAGTATCCAGTTTCAGGTATCCACGGGGGGGGGGGTAGATACCAGGGCATGCCTGTAGCCCCTTAGCATAATCTTTCTGCTCATCTGGGAATTCTTCACCCACCTCTTGTCTATTGGCAGCTCCATTCACTGTTCTACTGGCCGGTAAGGATCTCAAAGTTGGCGATGAATGGGAGTGAATGATTACTACCTGGGCAGGCTGCATACCTTTGAACAGCAAGTGCCAGGAACAGATCAATGCACAGGAAGGTTGGGGCACTTTGCACCCTGTCTGTAAAGCTTTCCAGGGGCATCTGACTGGCCACTGTTTCTGAACTGGACAGCAGAGGCGGATCTACAGGGAGGGCAAAGCTCTAAGTGTTGCAAGAAGCCTTACCATGTAAATCCCTCCTCTCCCTTGCTGCTGTAGGCAGTAAGCAACGCCAAGATGTTGCTTTTCCCTGTGAGGATTGGCTACAACGGTGCAGGAGAGGAGTGATTTCCACTGCAAGGTAAGGCTTCTTGCAAAACTTAGAGCTTTGCCCTCCCTTAGATCTGCCTCTGCTGGACAGTGGGGACTAGATGGGTATTTGATCCAGTCCAGCAAGCCTCTTCTTATGTTCCAAAGCTGGGCAGGTGGCAGAGTTCAGGGTTGGGAGCTGTAAAAAGCAGCAGCTCTGACTCATTTCTTATCCGCCACTCAGACCCACGTGACTTGAGACTACTGTGAAAACAGATGCAAAGATTTCTGGAAAATAAGTTGCCCGACTCCCCCGGTGGACCTGTGCTCATTTGCTCCCAAATCCGCAGGCTGTGTGGGAGACAGCTGGGCTTGGAGGGGCCGGGGATTTTAAATGCAGGACGAAGCCGGCGACTCGCTCACCTGCCTGACCCCACTCCTACTCCAAGACAGGAGTTACCTGGCAGCTGCTGATCTCATTAATAAAACAGGCCTGGGCTCCCTGGGGTTCGGCACACCACTCATCAACTTTCACCTTATGCTCACGCAGGAAGCCCTGTGCCAACCTCTGGCTGAAGAGAATCAGGACTGTCAGCTCATCTCCACCTGACAGAGCAGAGCACAGAGAGACAGGCAGGAAATGGGGGATGGAGACAGCTTTCGGAGGCCTAAAGGGTAAAGCAGTAATGCCTATATTTGAAAGTGGCTTGAGGGAAGAGCTAATGAGTCGTGGCCCATTTCAGCTTCATATCTGTCCCCGCTTGAAATGCAATCGTTAACGGACGTCTGGAGAAAAATTAAAACCTGAGTGGCTGGTATTTCATCGTGACAATTTACCAGTTATTGTCATGTACCACTTTGCCACTTATTGTGTAGGTGGGCTAGAATGTCACTAACCCAGTCAGTTGGTCTTTTGGCCGGCTGCCACACATTGGAAGGGTGACAAGCAAACAAACTGCATGTATGTGCGTGTGTGCATGTAGCACTGTGAGATTGTGAGAAAGAACTGTATCATTCAGGGCACAATCATAACCTGTAGTTAGCATCAGCTCCCAGGGCGACATGCAGTGTGAGCGGAAAGAACTCCATAAATGCTCAGATGCTACTATTAATACATTTCTGCTGAAGAATTCTCTGCCATAGATTTACTGACTAGTCGCTTACTGTGGAGCCTCAATGTTCCTTGGCTGTTCAACGAGGCCAATGTCCTCCAAATGGTGCAAATACAAAATGGTGCATACATGTGTTTGATCTGCTGTGTATGGTCTGTGACTTATCTCACTGCTTTCGTCATCTGGGAGCATCTTCTTGTATGCCCAATCCTGAACTGTCCAGCTTCTGCAGGAGCAGTGGCACCAAAATGGCTACTGCTGTATCCCACGGCAGCCAGAGAGCTTCCAGAGGCTTCTCAGGAGAAGGGCACGTTCATCCCCTCCCACCAGGGAAAGCCCTGCAGTCCCACAATGTGGTTCCTTGGCTCCCCACTGGCTACATTGTTGGCGATGAATCGAGCAGCCCCGTTGGGCTGCCCAGGCAGGCCAGGGATAAGATCAGTGATGTCATGCAGGGGGTACGCGGGGGTACGCGAGTACCGGCTTCTAGGATTACAGCTGGCCCCGCCCATTCGCCCGCCCACTCGTCGACTCCGCCCTCTGCAACGTTTGAATTTCCTGCATGTTTGAGTTGCCTGCATGTTCTCAGAGCCAGGCAGGCAGGCAGGCAGCGAGCGGAGCCTTTCCTTTCCTTGCCACTGAAAAATGAGTTGCTCTGGGGTTTTAACATGATGCCAGGCCTCCTTCACATGTTCTGGGAGTGCTGTGGAATACTGTTGCAACTGTTGGGTCAGTTTAAAATTGTCTGAGGCCTCAAAAAGGGCTTTTTTCATGTCCCTTCCTGCCACGACATCACTTCCGGCTTATGACGTCACTTCCGGCGGGCGGGTCCCGACACGTGCCAATCAAAAGTGAGTACCTGTTCTTAAATCATTTAGATGACACCACTGGATAAGATCCAGCAGTAGAAGCCACCAGGTCCAATCCTCTAGTGGGCTAGGTCCTCCCTTCCCTCCGCTTGGTTCTTCCCTCTTCCCGCCTCTCCACTGCCCCGCTGGGCTTACTGGCTGCCAGTGTTGCTGGAGCGCTGACCATCCCGTCTGCCCGCGTTGGGGCCTGGTGCTGAGCACCAGCCCAGTGTGAGTGGTGCAGCGACGGAACGTGCTCAATGGCACGTTCGCGACTCATTTAGCCGGCGGTGTACGTGTGCGTACCACCAGCGATAACAGGCTCAGGAATGAGCCCTCAGTTCCCGCTCCCTGTTTCTGGCACAGCAGTCTGGATTGTGATCCTCTGCACTGATCACACCATGGAGGTTCTTGGCCCCGGCCCCAGCCCCACCCTCTCATGCCCTATTTATATCTGTGCCATGTTGCTCTTGCAGCTGTATAGATTTGCAACCTCCTTACTTGCAGGTGGTCCACCTAATGAGGAAGCAAGACAGAAAATGGACTCAGACCTGCAGCCAGTGAACTATTTCCATGGCAGGAACAGCTGCCTCAAGCATCACTCTCCTCAAGCAAACGCGGCAGGACGAGAATGTGCCAGGAGGAAAACAAATCAGCATTCCGTGTCCCTTGGGAGGGGGGGCACTCGCAGGCGGGCAGCAAGCCGATTTCCCTCCTTGGGCCAGCCCCTTAATTAGAATCATGGGCATGTGGCAGAGCCTGAACAGCTGCTGGGTGCATCTTTCACAGCCTCCTCAGTGGTGCTGCTCCAGCAACACAATTTCCTTCTGCAGAAATCGCAGCTTTTTAAAAAGGGAAAAAGAAAGCAAACCGCGGAAGGAATATGACACTCCGAGCGAGCTGTCACAGGCAGGGGAAAACAAGGCAGGGCCACATGTTCTAAACAGTCCAAGCACACAAGATTCTGGGTAGAGCAATTCCAAAAATCTATACCAAAAATACCTATTTTTTTCAACTATAAAGATTTAGAGAAGTAGGCAGATGTGTTTATGTTGAAGGTGGACAATCGGAGCGCAATCCTAACCTGGAGTTAGGCCGGCACAGTTAGCTCAGCCAAATGTGGCCAGCACAAGGGCCACGGTAACATACATTTGAATCACTGTCGGAATCACAGAGGCCAACAGACAGACGTTCGCCATCCTCCCTCACTCCGAGTGTGGTCCAAACATGCTTTACAGTGGCCCTTGTGCTGGCCTAACGGTGTCAGCCAAACTCCAGGTTAGGATCGCGCTCTGATTGTCCATTTTCGCTCTAAGGGGAAGGTTGTCCATCTTCACTCTGACTGTCCATGTGCTCTAAGGGGGCAATCCTAACCAACTTTCCAGTACTGGCATAACTGTGCCAATGAGGCATGTGCTGCATCTTTCAGTTGGAGGGCAGTGGCCCTTGTGCCGGCCAAACTTTGCTGGCCTAACTGTGCCAGCCTAACTCCAGGTTAGGATTGCGCCCTCAGTCAGATACGCAATGCCCACTGGGAGGAGCACTTCCACAAAACAGATGGTGGCAAATGTATGCAGGGAAGCAGTTTTCAGGTTTTCTTGTGTCTCCCCTTTTGTGTGGACAATCACCTAAGACAGTGGTAGGTCGGGACCCACCAGTAGGCCGTGAGCCAATTTCAGGTGGGTCCCAAAGCACCTAGAGCACCATATTGAAAATATGGGAAGATGGGACACTGGAAAGGGGGAGGGCTGTGTGGTTGTTTTGCTTGTGTCAAGGTTGCAAATAGGCTTTTTTTCTGATTCATTTTGCTACTGGAAAATGGCTGAGAAATAACACAACTTACTGCTGTGTTCTCGGGAAAGCAGCAAGCTCTGGCATCACAATGACGGCACTTATGACCATGACATCACTTCCAGATTAATGACATCACTTCCCGAGGGTCCTAGACAGATCGTCATTCTAAAAAGTGGGTCCCGGTGCTAAAAAGTTTGTGAACCACCGTCCTAAGAGAATTGTGGTTCAGCAGTAGTTTTCATCCAGTCTGAGCAGTTAGTCACCTTAGAGACTTAAAAAAAAGGGAATGGTGTTTGTGGAAGGAGAGGCTGCTTCGCGTACTCCTCTCAAAGCTGGAAGCCATGCCTTTTCCTCCTTTTCCTCCATCAGCAACACATCCTATCCTCCCCAAGAAGTCAAGAAATCTTCTGAACCCCATTGGCACCTTTGGGACAAACATGAGCTCCCAACCTATCTGGCAGTCCAGGCTCCCACAGTTCCACAAGATGGAAAAGTCCATTTTTAAAGAGATTTGGGGAGCAATTCAACTTTGGGCCAACATTAGCCTCTTGCATCAGCCCAATGGCAGCAAGCAGCACTGGTGCAAAAAGTGCCGGCCGGCTAGTAGCAGCTTCGGCAAGGGTGCCAGCCAAAGGCTGCGACGCACCGCTCCCACGCCAGCTGGGCTGGCACAAGGACGGATGGAGAGGCTGCATGATGCTGCACCGACACTAGAAGGTTGGGTAGGATTGGGCCCTGAATCTGCAGTTACCCAAAAAAATGGTTCAGGTGATGGGAAAGAGCTCTGCCTGAGTCACTGGAGAGTCAATCTAAGGAGACAAGACTAGGATAGACCAAGAGTCTGGTTGAGCATGAGGCAGTTCCTTGTGTTCATCTGCAGTACTGGAAAAAAAGGAAGTCCTCCGTTCAAGAAGTCAAAAGCACCATCAGTATGTAATATTTATAAAGCGCTCTTAAGCTATGTAGCAGCACTACACTCGTCAGCTGAGATTCCATAAAAGAAAAGCCCTGCTGAATCAGGCCACTGTTTTCCACAGTGGTTCCGGGCTTATAGGGGAGAAAGCTGAAGACAGGCAACTTCAGACCACAAAATACCAAATCCCATGCTTTGGGATGCATCAGTTGCTATTTTTTTCCGCACTCAGCACTGGGCATTTGTTTTACTTTGCTGCTGGTGCTGAACAGAAAGCCAGCACACCCTAGGACCTCAATAAAAGCAGGGTTAGTGCAGACTGCAAAAGCCTTGGAGAATTTCATTTCAGTGGATGGGTGATTTTTTAAAATACTATTTGCAAGCAAATGTATATCGATAAGGACACTTAGAGCGCAGTCCTAACGTGGAGTTAGGCCGGCACAGTTAGGCCAGCAAAGTTTGGCCTGCACAAGGGCCACTTAAAGCATGTTTGGACCACTCTCAGAGTTGGGGAGGATGGTGCACATCTGTGTGCTGGCCTCTCTGACTCTGAGAGTGGTCCAAACGCACTTTACGGTGGCCCTTGTGCCGGCCAAACTTTGGTGGCCTAACTGTGCCGGCCTAACTCCACATTAGGATTGTGCTCTTAGGCCTTTCAAAATAATAGCTCCAAACAACATGTAAGTGCGGAATGTCTGAGGCCCTGTAAAAGGCTACAAGGATTTAGTGCAGTACAGCTATAAAAAAATTCCACATTTGACGTCAAAGAAACAAAAATTCTGCTCTCAAACCAAATGGTGAAACGGAGGTTATTTTCTGTCCCCTGCATACCCACTCTGTTTCAACAAGGGAATCTGCATGTGGAGATGATGTGAAACTTCAAATGGGAGGGGGGCGAGAACAGCATGACACATATCAAATATATAAGAGCAAATGCGTCTTTAAAATAAGATTTCCCTCCCCAAGGAAATAAATTTCGTATTTGCTCCTCCAGGAAAAGTGCTCAAAAGAGCGGAATGCAGCAGTCACCTTTCACAGTTACAGCTGCTTTGATTCCCCTGACTAATTTGCACCCTGCCAGTCCTTCCCCAAGGAAATAATGGCACTCTCACTGGGAAAAGGGAAACATCTGAGGACTGGGGAAACGCTTGCAAATGTCTGCCTTCCTCCGCCTCCACAGTGCCTGCCCATGGCTGCCAGAACCCAGAGGCTGGCAGCAGCAGCAACAGCAGCCTTGCTTAGGGAAATCTCAGCCTCAGCGCAAAGTCCCTCACTAACATCTGGCTGCCTTGGCAGCCATTTCCGGGCTGGAGATGGGTAGCCATTTTGAGGCTGGAGAAGGCTAGAGATGGAAATTTCCTATGAGATGCAGGGATTCAGCAGAAAAGTGGCAGCTGGAGCACCTAAGAACTGGGGCAAGGCGTGTAATTGTCCTTGTCCCTCTACTCTCACCCGGCTCAAGAACTTCCATCAGTAGATGGGATAATAACGTACTGGCTTTATCTTTCCTGGGGAAGGAAAAGGAAGTATGAAGGGGCCACTACACACAGGAATACCTTGCTTGCAGTGGTGTCATTCAAATGGTTTAGGAACAGGAACTCACTTTTGATTGGCACTTGTCGGGAACCCGGAACCAGCCACGGAGCCCGTTAGGATCCGGAACGCCTGTTCTGTCCCCCTGAATGACATCACTGCTTGCTTGTAAGTCTCTCCAGTGAAGTCAACATGAGCCCTTACAGCTTCCTGGTACCCCGCCCTTTTCCTCAAGAAAGAGACTGGCAGGGAACAAAGGGGGCACACTTCACATATTTGGGCTTTCTGTGCATTCCTGCTGGATTTTTTTTTAAAAATCCTTGCGGCTTTTGGAGCATTTGACACATATACTTGAAATCCAAATTGGTGAACCCTACCAAATCTACATGCAGAAGTCTGGTTCTGTATGCAGTCCTCACTTGCTGAAGCAGGGCAATTGCTTAAACACGCACATGCCTCCAAATACAACCATTCTAAACCCTCTTTTTTTCAAGTTTCGTAGTTTAGTGGGTTTGGAAACTGGTTGTGTCATGTAATCCTATTACTCACTTCCAATGTACAGTACGCTTCCCACCCAAAGCATAATCAAATTTCTTAACTAGAAAACGAAGGGGAGAGAGAACCATAAAATACTTATGCAAAGGTCATATTAACAATTGGCAGAGATTTTCACAACTGCATCTTTCTTACTAGAGGAATCAATTTCCAGTTCCAACATTCTCCTACACATTTGTTTTGTTTTGTTTTACCTACGTGTACGGTTTGGGGAGGTGAACCCAAGCAGATTTAGAAAAACATTAAAATCTTGGGTCCACACATTGGGATTAAAATGTATATGATGGGCAATATTCGGCCACAGGGAATGAGCTGGACCTTGAGTATAGTAAACAAGTAGACTGGATTCAAACAAGTTTTGGCTGGATTCTTTTGTATTCTGTGGGAGAAAGAAACCAAAGACAGAAGGATTTGATCTTGCAGATGGTTCAAGGCTCCAATCTTAGGCACGTTTGTTTGGAAGTAGGTGCCAACTGAAATAAATGGGGCAATTCCAAATACAGGTGCGTCCCGTTGTCCGCGGGAGTTTTGTACCGAGCCTCACCATGGATAACGGAAACTGCGGATACCATGGACACCTTTTAAATAGAAAAGGGAAGGTGTTAGAATTATTTTAATGGCAGCAAAACCACTACATTCCCAGGCTTGCAGGCAGCTTTTGAGCTGCCTGCCTGCAGTCTTTTCCAGGTCCTCCACATGTCAAAGTTCACCCCAGAATGCAGTGCAATGCTTCTCTACCTGGTCACGCTGCTTGGACTTGTCACATACTGGGGTGTTCTTGGACACTCAGAGGGCCAGGAAAAGGCTGTAGGCAGCTCGAAAAGCTGCCTGCAAGCCTGGAAACACAGCAGTTTCGCTGCCATAAAGTTAAAAAAAATTCTAACACCTTCCCCTTTCTATTTAAAAGATGTCCCCAGTATCCATGGATAACATGAAACTATCCATGAAGTATCTGAATCCGTAGATACTGGGGCACACCTGTACAAATACTTTTAGGACTGCGATATTGTAGCATTTTTTTCTGCTTCAAATCAAAGCATGCTGAATTCTGCACCCAATTCCAAAATGTGTTTTTCCCCATGGAGAATCTCTGAACGAACACAGTCCTGACCCGAATGCTGCTGGAAGGTCCAATCTACACACTGTAGATAAGTGCATCTACAAGCAACTCTGGTGCCCCAACTGTAGGGAATATCTGAGTAAGAGTTTTCTTTTTGGATTCTAATGCCTATAAAGCCAAGTTCGCTTCCTCAAACGTTCCATGTTCTTTTAATCCCAGAAAGTTTGTTTTGACAGCTGCAATGCGAGGCAGAGCAGTGGAAACCATCTGTGTTCAAAGGGCAGGGATAATGCCTACTGAAACATCTCCAAAACAGAGTACATGCCTCACACACGATTCCCCCCCCCCAAAAAAAAAACTCCTGTGGGTCCTTAATCAGTTCTTAAAAAGCAATAATCACCGCTTTGGAATGGGAGAAGGGCAATCACATAAATATCAGCCCTAATTGAACTTCAGGGGCATGACATTTGCCAAGAGAACTTAACCTTTAAGGGCTCTTTCTTGCACAAGTGGTAATGGTTTAAAACACACTCCTGTGCCATTTATTCTGCCACCAGTGAATACAATTATGTTACAACAATATCAGTGACACACATTTTTTTTCTTATTTATTTTTATTGTGACATAAAAAGAAGATAACACAGGAGATCCAAACATAGCTAAATACTTCCAGAAACTCGGGGGGGGGGGAATTAGGAAAGGAAGTGACAAAAATGTCATTATTTATTAAACTACAATATTAACAAGATTTTGGAGTTATAAATAAAAAGATTCACTATTGCACTACAGCACTATAACCCAGGGGACATCCACTAAAATTGAATGTTGGAAGGGTTAGAATGGATAAAAAGAAATCCTTTTTTTTACCAAGCAGGTAATTAATCTGTGGAACTCCTTGCCTCACGATGTGGTGATGGTGTTTGGCCTGGATGCCTTTAAAAGGAGATTGGACAGATTTCTACAAGAAAAGTCCATCAAATGTTACAAGCCATGATGGGTATGTGCAACCTCTTGGTTTTAGAAGTGGGCTACCTCAGAATGCCAGCTGCAAAGGAGTGGCAACAGGATGTAGGCATCTTGTTGTCTTGTATGCTCCTTGAGGCATCTGGTGGGCCACTGTGAGATACAGGAAGCTGGACTACATGGGCCTCTGGCCTGATCCAGTGGGGCTCTTCTTATGTTCTTAGGATAGCAAATTCTGTTTTATTCACCTCATATTTACCTCAGACGTTTACCTCAGAATGCCAGATGCAGGGGAGTGGCAACAGGATGCAGGCATCTTAGTTGTCTTAAGTGCTCCTTGAGGCATCTGGTGGGCCACTGTGAGATACAGGAAGCTGGACTAGTTGGGCCTTTGGCCTGATCCAGCGGGGCTCTTCTTATGTTCTTATGTACTACTACTGTAGATTAGTTACAGAAGTTTACAAATGTAGACTATTCAAGCCAGTACTGAAGTATCCTAAAATGTTTGAGAAGAAAATGCAAGTATGTCAATTTCAGAATTTCTCATTTCTTTCTTACGTAAGTCTCTAATCCGAGCTACTCTTACTTGGGCGTAAACCCCGATGACTATAATGGGGTATACATAATGGGGTACTTTTCTGAGTATAAATGTGTAGTATTGGGCTCTAGGGGCACAATCCTAACCAACTTTCCAGCACTGACATAGCTGTGCCAATGGAGAATGTGCTGCATTCTGTAGTTAGGGGCAGTCACGGAGCCTCCACAAGGTAAGGGAATGTTTGTTCCCTTACCTCAGAGCTGTATTGCCATTACCCCTGTGCTGTGCAGTCTGATTTTATGTATAAAGGTAAAGTTAAAGGTTTCCCCACAACCGAATGGTCTAGTCGTGACTGACTGTAGGGGGCGGTGCTCATCTCCGTTTCAAAGCCCATAGAGCCGGCGTTTTGTCCGAGGACAAGCTTCCGTGGTCATGTGGCCGGCATGACTATATGCCTTAGCGCACGGAACACCGTTACCTTCCCACCAAAGTGGTCCCTATTTATCTACTGGCATTTAGGTGCTTTCGAACTGCTGAGTTGGCAGGAGCTGGGAGAAGCAACGGGAGCTCACTCCGTCGCGCAGTCTTGAACTCCCGACCTTCCGGTTGGAAAGCCCAGCAGTGGATTGTATGTATAGATTTATAGATTTAGATTGTATGTATTTACAGATATAGATTTACAGATTTCATGTATATTTCCTTCTAATTAAATCCCATAGAATTCAACGGACAAGTAACATAGAACTGTAGCCTTAGCTTGGGAGAACGTACTAAGCCATGGGGCAGAGAATAAAGAGTCTACATTTTTGTTAGTTCCAGTATGTCACTGGACACAGCAATGGAAAAGAAAATGTTAAAGTATCTTCCTTCCTTGTAGCAATAATTTGTAACCTTTGTGCTAGCATGTTCCCAATCCATTAAGACTCTTCTTGATCCTTTATGTTTTCCTTAAGAGTTAAAACAAAGTGAACTGATTATTAGGTTTTTAATTAAAAGGCATTAGCAATAACCTCATGCTGATTTACAAGGCAATAACCTTGTCTTCAAATGGAAGTACTTCCACTGGCAAAGTGCCACCTAAATGCCACCTGCTTGCATAGTCTTGCAATACCAGGTACAATAGTGGTGTGGCTTCTAAGATATAAACTGGTTTCCAAACTAACGTTTAGTTGTACTCCAGTACCTGATGTGTTTTCATACAACCAAATTGCGATGTGAGTCAGGGCGCAATCCTGAGCGCACTATGTGGTGGTGTCGATGATATGCGGGTAGCGCTGATGTGGGGGCGCCAAACAGCTGGCGCAGAGGTGTGAAGAGCTGGGTGGAAGAGAGGGAGTTGGCAGGGGAGGGGTGTTTCTGGGTGGGGGGTGGGCGGCCCAGCAGGCGTGCCGGACCGGGGAGGGGGGCAAGCTTGGGATTCAGCCTTATGGCCAAATCCTAAATCCTTGCCCCAGGCCACGCGGCCCCAATTCGGGCCGCATGGTCTCCTGGGATCTGCTGTTTAGTAGACACAGATCCAAGGTGTCCATAACGGGGGGGGGCACCTCCCAGGACACTGTGCTGGATACAAGGCATGCCCGGAGTATAGGACTGCGCTGTCAAAAGGACTCCACGCTGCTTGCCAAGAAAGCTGTTAGGGTGTTTTTCTGAATTTTCAACCAACCCTCATGGCAAAAGTCTCAAGTATAAATAAGAAGCACTGCATGGAAAAACATACATTACACATAAAAGGTAACAAGACCGAATGGTCTAGTCGTGGCCGACTGTAGGGGGCGGTGCTCATCTCCATGTCAAAGCCTGTAGAGCCGGCGTTTTGCCCAAGGACAAGCTTTCATGGTCATGTGGCCGGCATGACTCTTATCCAGTGATGTCATGCAGGGGGTAGGGTACGCGGGGGTACGCGAGTACCGGTTTCTAGGATTACAGCTGGCCCCGCCCATTCGTCCGCCCACTCGTCGACTCCGCCCTCTGCAACGTTTGAATTTCCTGCATGTTTGAGTTGCCTGCATGTTCTCAGAGCCAGGCAGGCAGGCAGGCAGCGAGCGGAGCCTTTCCTTTCCTTGCCACTGAAAAATGAGTTGCTCTGGGGTTTTAACATGATGCCAGGCCTCCTTAACACGTTCTGGGGGTGCTGTGGAATACTGTTGCAACTGTTGGGTCAGTTTAAAATCATCTGAGGCCTCAAAAAGGGCTTTTTTCATGTCACTTCCTGCCACGAACTCACTTCTGGCTTATGACGTCACTTCCGGTGGGCGGGTCCCGACACGTGCCAATCAAAAATGAGTACCTGTTCTTAAATCATTTAGATGACACCACTGCTCTTATCTGCACCATAGCGCACGGAACACCATTCCCTTCCCACCGAAGTGGTCCCTATTTATCTACTGGCGTTTAGATGCTTTCGAACTGCTAAGTTGGCAGGAGCTGGGACAAGCGACGGGAGCTCACTCCGTTCTGCAGTCTTGAACTCCCAACCTTCTGGTTGGAAAGCCCAGCAGCAGTGGTTTTTAACCCGCTGCACCACCACGTCCCTACATTACACATACATTACTGATTTTTTAAAACAGCAATACATTGGCAACGTTAGGTTTCCCTTACAGAGAGGATCCTCCATTCATTATTTAATTATAATGTTTATATACTGTACTGCAGTAGTTCTCAACCTTTTTAGTACCGGGTTCCACTTTTTTTTTTCCCAGGACCCACTGGAAGTGATGTTGTGACCAGAAGTGATCAGAAATGGCATCATTGTGATGCCAGAGCCTGCTGCTTTCCTGAGAATAGAGCAATCAGTTGGGTTATTTCTCAGCCATTTTCCAATAGCAAAGTGAATCAGAAATCTTAAAAAAGCCTTGACACAAGCAAACCTTGTGGTTTGGCTGCAACAAGGTAAAAAAGAAAAGATATGTTTAATGTTCCTCTATCTTTTTAATAGGAGTCCCAGAGCGCAATCCTAACCTGGAGTTAGGCCGACACAAGTTAGGCCAGCAATGTTTGGCCTGCACAAGGGCCACCATAAAGTATGTTTGGACCACTCTCAGAATCAGAGAGGCCAGCACACAGACGTGCGCCATCCTCCGTCTCCGAGAGTGGTCCAAACATGCTTTACGGGTGTCCTTTGTACTAGCCAAACTTTGCTGGCCTAACTTGTGCTGGCCTAACTCCAGGTTAGGATTGTGCTGTCAGTATCCATGGTATCTGTGGATAAGTGAAACCATAGATACCAAAGTAGTGGATACCATGGCACATCTGTACATAGGCACAAGATTTTAGCTTTAGAACAAAACTTATGTACACTGGAGGGGGGGCATTACCAAGAACATCCCCAAATTCCTCTTCCCAATTTTTAGGATCACTTCGCCTGCAGTTGTGACATCAACACAACGTGCTGTTTCCAACCTCCAACCATGCAGCCCTGCTCTGAAAGAGAGAGGATTCTGGGACCAAGAGGAGGGAGGCAAGAGGCCACGAAGAAGAACACAATGCACCTGATAACTTGTGGTGTGTGTTCAGCATTTGAATTAAAAGCACGCTTTAGATTTCTCTGTGAAGCAAACATTCTTCCCTACCTGTACAAATTAATATGTAAGTATCAGAAAGTGGCAGACAAGAGAAATGGTGCCTGATTAGGTCTCCTTCAAGATGAACAGCGACTGGTGTGTGACCTTCATCTTCCTCCTCCTCCTCCCTCCACTCCTGCTTATCTTTTAAATTTTAATTAACAGAGAAGATGGTCAGCGTTACACCGCCGAGGATTGCTGGAGAGAGATGTGCAGCCACTTTCCAAATGTCACACGGAACTGCCTAGCAGGCATGGAAATTGGCAGCTGCGGAGCAAACGATTTGCGAACAGCCACAAACGGGTTGCTCTGGGGGGAGCAGAGTTTTCCCCAGTCATGCATTCTGACGGAGAGCAGGGGAAAAACACCTCCATTTGCTTTTTGCTTCTAGGAAGATCTTCACAATAATACTGTGCACGGCAGGAGTGTCAGCATAAAGCCTGAGGGCCCCTTCAGTTATCCCCAGGACAGCACGCAGCCCCACTACTGCCCTGCCCCCTGCATTCCAACCTCCCTTTGGGGCTAGGAAGACACTGTCTTTGAGGCAAAACATTTGCCTCAACAGTGGTTGAGGCGTGTTGACATTCCTGCCTGGAAGTAAGCAAAAATGGAATCCCTGGGACACAACAGAGGAAGCAGGCACGTGTAATACCTTGTCACCATATTCCAGCTATAAATGCTTAAGACAACAGCATAGCTAAAGGGGGAGGTGTGGTATTGCAGGTGCCTCAACACACTGTGTAAGCAGCCCCTCCCACTTGCTGCTGGAGCCATTCTGGGCAGTGACACAATCCCACCCTCTATGTAGCGCCAACACAACATCGCTGCATTGGCACTATATCACTAGCGCCGACGCGGGGGTGCCAAATGGCACCCCCACATCAGCGCTAGAACTCTCGGGCTGATGGAGAGAGTGCCTTGCACCAGCCAAACTCAGCTGGTGCAACGGAGGGTCTGGGAGGAGGGTGGGCAGAACTTGGCGGGGGTGGGATAGCCGGTGGGCATGCCAGCCCACAGAGGAGGGCAGGGTTGTGATGCAACCAGTTCGGACCACACAGTTTCCTCTGTTCCGAGGAACCCCATAGGGTGGCCAGAGCCTCCCCTGGGGCAAGGGGATGGACGTGCCCTTGCCCCGGGGAGGCTCCCCAGTGCACCTAAGGCGTGCTGGATTTGGGGCAGGCACTGTAAGTTGCCTTCACTGCCCAGAATGGCTCCAACAGCAAGTGGGAGGAGCCACTTACATGGTGCATTGCAGCACCTGCAATACTTACCACCACCACCCTGCCACTAGTATGCGACTAGTTTAAGAACAATTAATGGCCCAGTTGGAGAATGTGCCTCACTGAAGCGGAACTGATAGTTTAGTATTGAAGTAACATGGCCTTTGAAGGGTCTGCCCCATGGGGCGTCCATATGAGTTGGACACCTCTACTGCAGTGGTGTCATCTACTCTCGCGGAGACGGAACGCTGGGCGGGACGTACGTTTGATTGGCAGCCCGGTCCGTGCGGTTCCACCGCCTTCCCCGCGCCACGCGGGCTGCCCTCGGTCGCCGTGCCCCACCGCTGCTCGCCCAGCTCCGTGATGGACGCGGGGGGGGACGGGTGGGGGGCGCGCTGGGTGCCTGGGTGAGCAGGAAGGACGGCGGAAGCGAACGGGCAGGCAGCCAATCAAACGTAAGTCCTGCCCAGCGTTCCATCTCCGCGAGAGTAGATGACACCACTGCTCTACTGTCAGGTTGTATTAGGTACTTTTTAGGCACTACAAAAACCTTAGGTAATGGTTCACCACTGACATGTGCAACAGAACAGAAGAGAGCAGAACCACTTCCATATGGTAAACTGTACAATCTTTAAAAGATGCAGAGTGCAATCCTAACCTGGAGTTAGGCAGGCACAGTTAGGCCAGCAAAGTTTGGCCGGCACAAGGGGCCACTATAAAGTGTGTTTGGACCATTCTCCGAGTCAGGGAGGATGGTACACATCTGGGAGCTGTGGGCCTCCCAGACCCGTCAGGACCTCAGCACTACCCCCAGATAAGTGCTGCAATTTCAATGGTGCCATCAGGACACCCCCCGTAACCCCAGGCCCCACCCCTGCAACTACTCAGCACATTCCCAATGTCCAAGTAGGCCTTTTGGAGCTGCTGGTGTAGACAATTCCGAGTTGCCTATTACATATAAGGCAACTTCATAAGATTGCTGTGAGTAGCTTTAGGGCTTTGTTTAAACCAGTGGTTCTCAAACTTTTTAGACCAGGTCCCACTTTTTAGAATGGCACTCACGTTGGGACCCACCGGAAGTGATGTCATAGCGGGAAGTGGCATCGTCAAGCAAAAAGTGCCATCAGTGTGATGTAATCAAATCAATCAACAGTATTCAACAGTATTTATATACCGCTTTTCAACACAAAGTTCACAAAGCAGTTTACAGGCATATAATATAATATAATATAATATAATATAATATAATATAATATAATAAAGTTAAATGGCTCCCTGTCCCAAAAGGGCTCACAATCTAAAAAATGCAGAACACCATCCAAACAGCCACTAGAAAAGACACTGCGCAGGGGTGAATAGGGACACCCCCTGCTAAATATAAGAGGAGCACCACTTGAAAAAGTGCCTCTTGCCCAGTTAGCAGGGCAGTAAAATTACAGTAAAATGACACTGGAATGCAAACTGGCATTCTTGGACTGCAACAACTGCACAACCATGAAACATACCTGGCAGAAAGCAAGATTAGGACAAAGCATGATGTAAAAGCACTGAACTAAAAAACAAATTATTTTTAAAAATCCTCACTTGAAAATTTAAACTGTTAACACTCACAAAAGAAATATAGCTAGAGGAAGGTCTACAGCTTCCAAGATGGCTGCTCCCAGCCTTTCGCGACCCACCTGACATCATGTCACGACCCACCAAGTGGGTCACAACACCAAGGCGACACTAGGTAGCCTTAGACAAGCCTCTCTCTCTCTCTCTCTCTCTCTCTCTCTCTCTCAATCTTTCACCATCCAACCTATCTTATAGAGCTGTTGTAAGGATTACTGAGAATAATAAATCTACTATTTATAAAACATTTGTTGAGATTTTAAAGCACTGAGATAGCATTTGTGACATAGTGTGAAAATTCAAAGAGTACTATATAAATGCTAAGTATTATTAGCATTTTTCACATTAACTATTGTCAGGAGGCGACTCCTGTCTTCTAAGATTTGCTACTTATTTGTAACCAAACATGCAAAAAGTTACTTTAAAATTCATAGGAAGCACCAACAACATCCAAAAGTAATTTGATCTGAACTCACAGGGTAGGAATAGAAAGCTTAGAAGCTGAAACAGAATCCCCTTGTTCTTCAAAGACACCAGGAGGTGAAACTTTTATTGATTCAGGATGGCAATTGTTGCATTAAAAAAAAGGAACCATAAGAAAGACAAGCTAAACAATTGCTCATAAGCACACATCCATTCCTGGCTTCATCACAGATGCAATTTAAAAGAGCTCAAAGCAGATTAAAAAGAGGAGATGAAATGCAGAGGCCTAAAAACCAAACTGCACGGGCCAAGCTTGTCCCTGGTGTCCAAGTTGGAATCCAAAGCAAGCCTTGCCGAACAACATGGGATTTATCTATGAGTAAACATACGTAGGCTCGAACTGCTGATTAAAACGCAATTATTTTCATTCTTGGGGCTTAAAAGCTAAAGATATATGAAATGAGTAGAAAATTAGAAAGTGAGAGGCCCAGGCAACCTCTGGGGTTAAGAGGACCACACCCCAAGATCAACACAACAAGCCAAAAATTATGACTACACGAGTCAAACTTTTTATTAAAGCAATTCCTGACATAGTCTAATCTTAATATCTTTTTCAGGAGGAAGAAGCTCATTGAAAATACAATATTTTTAAGAGCTCAATCCTAAACTGCGATGGAAGAGTGAGGCCAGCACAGCTTCAGAGCACTGGAGCCAGCGGCGTCATGCAGCCGGAACGCTGGGTGGGAGGAACGGGTGAGCAGCAGCCCGCCCATTGCGTACCGCTCCGTTTCGCCGTCTTCCCCGCCCCCGCGGGAACGGCTGCCGCTCACCCGTTCCTCCCGCCCAGCATTCCAGCTGCATGACGCCGCTGACTGGAGCACTTTCATGTCCTTGCCCCAGGGGAGGCTCCAGCCTCCTCTATGGGTTCCTCGGATCTGTATAGCAAGCGCAGAGCCAAGAAAGCTGCGTAGCCTGAATCGGGGCCGCACAGCCTGGGGACGGAGGCTTGGATGTGGTTCCCATTGTGGCCTGACACACTCCACAGAAACTAACAGGACCCAGCGGCATTGTAAGGGAGTGCGGGTGGCAGACCACACCAGGTGATGCGCATAGGGGGGGTGATGCGCCCAGGGACCAAAATTGCTAAAATCATGGTTTTAAAAGATAATACCATCATGCTATGGTATTACATTTGGGTGTGGAATTTCACCCTGAATTCAATGAAAAAAACCAGAGTGTAATATCTTAATTCTATCAAACATTATGGCCAACAAACTAAAAACAATACAACTTTTAATGTAAAAAATCACGATTTTTTTAAAATAGCAGTTTTACAGAATAATACCATCATGTTATATACCGTTGGATGTGGAATTTCACCCAGAATTCAATGAAAAAACCAGAGTGTAATATCTTCATTCTCTCAAAAGTTATGGCCAAAAAACTAAAAACTAAAAATACAACTTTTTATGTAAAAATTATGATTTTTTAAAAAAATAATTATTATGAGTCAGTTCTCATTTCCATTTATCAGAGCTAATTCTAGAAGTTTTATGTAATTGTGTGAGTATCATCAAATTGGCCACGGGTTTTTTGTTGATTACTAATTTGTTGGGTGACCTGTACGATGATAGATAGATAGATAGATAGATAGATAGATAGATAGATAGATAGAT
>JAJKFI010027894.1:0-18259 GCA_029204185.1 Lerista edwardsae
AAAAGGCATCCCCAGTATCCAGTTTCAGGTATCCACGGGGGGGGGGGGTAGATACCAGGGCATGCCTGTAGCCCCTTAGCATAATCTTTCTGCTCATCTGGGAATTCTTCACCCACCTCTTGTCTATTGGCAGCTCCATTCACTGTTCTACTGGCCGGTAAGGATCTCAAAGTTGGCGATGAATGGGAGTGAATGATTACTACCTGGGCAGGCTGCATACCTTTGAACAGCAAGTGCCAGGAACAGATCAATGCACAGGAAGGTTGGGGCACTTTGCACCCTGTCTGTAAAGCTTTCCAGGGGCATCTGACTGGCCACTGTTTCTGAACTGGACAGCAGAGGCGGATCTACAGGGAGGGCAAAGCTCTAAGTGTTGCAAGAAGCCTTACCATGTAAATCCCTCCTCTCCCTTGCTGCTGTAGGCAGTAAGCAACGCCAAGATGTTGCTTTTCCCTGTGAGGATTGGCTACAACGGTGCAGGAGAGGAGTGATTTCCACTGCAAGGTAAGGCTTCTTGCAAAACTTAGAGCTTTGCCCTCCCTTAGATCTGCCTCTGCTGGACAGTGGGGACTAGATGGGTATTTGATCCAGTCCAGCAAGCCTCTTCTTATGTTCCAAAGCTGGGCAGGTGGCAGAGTTCAGGGTTGGGAGCTGTAAAAAGCAGCAGCTCTGACTCATTTCTTATCCGCCACTCAGACCCACGTGACTTGAGACTACTGTGAAAACAGATGCAAAGATTTCTGGAAAATAAGTTGCCCGACTCCCCCGGTGGACCTGTGCTCATTTGCTCCCAAATCCGCAGGCTGTGTGGGAGACAGCTGGGCTTGGAGGGGCCGGGGATTTTAAATGCAGGACGAAGCCGGCGACTCGCTCACCTGCCTGACCCCACTCCTACTCCAAGACAGGAGTTACCTGGCAGCTGCTGATCTCATTAATAAAACAGGCCTGGGCTCCCTGGGGTTCGGCACACCACTCATCAACTTTCACCTTATGCTCACGCAGGAAGCCCTGTGCCAACCTCTGGCTGAAGAGAATCAGGACTGTCAGCTCATCTCCACCTGACAGAGCAGAGCACAGAGAGACAGGCAGGAAATGGGGGATGGAGACAGCTTTCGGAGGCCTAAAGGGTAAAGCAGTAATGCCTATATTTGAAAGTGGCTTGAGGGAAGAGCTAATGAGTCGTGGCCCATTTCAGCTTCATATCTGTCCCCGCTTGAAATGCAATCGTTAACGGACGTCTGGAGAAAAATTAAAACCTGAGTGGCTGGTATTTCATCGTGACAATTTACCAGTTATTGTCATGTACCACTTTGCCACTTATTGTGTAGGTGGGCTAGAATGTCACTAACCCAGTCAGTTGGTCTTTTGGCCGGCTGCCACACATTGGAAGGGTGACAAGCAAACAAACTGCATGTATGTGCGTGTGTGCATGTAGCACTGTGAGATTGTGAGAAAGAACTGTATCATTCAGGGCACAATCATAACCTGTAGTTAGCATCAGCTCCCAGGGCGACATGCAGTGTGAGCGGAAAGAACTCCATAAATGCTCAGATGCTACTATTAATACATTTCTGCTGAAGAATTCTCTGCCATAGATTTACTGACTAGTCGCTTACTGTGGAGCCTCAATGTTCCTTGGCTGTTCAACGAGGCCAATGTCCTCCAAATGGTGCAAATACAAAATGGTGCATACATGTGTTTGATCTGCTGTGTATGGTCTGTGACTTATCTCACTGCTTTCGTCATCTGGGAGCATCTTCTTGTATGCCCAATCCTGAACTGTCCAGCTTCTGCAGGAGCAGTGGCACCAAAATGGCTACTGCTGTATCCCACGGCAGCCAGAGAGCTTCCAGAGGCTTCTCAGGAGAAGGGCACGTTCATCCCCTCCCACCAGGGAAAGCCCTGCAGTCCCACAATGTGGTTCCTTGGCTCCCCACTGGCTACATTGTTGGCGATGAATCGAGCAGCCCCGTTGGGCTGCCCAGGCAGGCCAGGGATAAGATCAGTGATGTCATGCAGGGGGTACGCGGGGGTACGCGAGTACCGGCTTCTAGGATTACAGCTGGCCCCGCCCATTCGCCCGCCCACTCGTCGACTCCGCCCTCTGCAACGTTTGAATTTCCTGCATGTTTGAGTTGCCTGCATGTTCTCAGAGCCAGGCAGGCAGGCAGGCAGCGAGCGGAGCCTTTCCTTTCCTTGCCACTGAAAAATGAGTTGCTCTGGGGTTTTAACATGATGCCAGGCCTCCTTCACATGTTCTGGGAGTGCTGTGGAATACTGTTGCAACTGTTGGGTCAGTTTAAAATTGTCTGAGGCCTCAAAAAGGGCTTTTTTCATGTCCCTTCCTGCCACGACATCACTTCCGGCTTATGACGTCACTTCCGGCGGGCGGGTCCCGACACGTGCCAATCAAAAGTGAGTACCTGTTCTTAAATCATTTAGATGACACCACTGGATAAGATCCAGCAGTAGAAGCCACCAGGTCCAATCCTCTAGTGGGCTAGGTCCTCCCTTCCCTCCGCTTGGTTCTTCCCTCTTCCCGCCTCTCCACTGCCCCGCTGGGCTTACTGGCTGCCAGTGTTGCTGGAGCGCTGACCATCCCGTCTGCCCGCGTTGGGGCCTGGTGCTGAGCACCAGCCCAGTGTGAGTGGTGCAGCGACGGAACGTGCTCAATGGCACGTTCGCGACTCATTTAGCCGGCGGTGTACGTGTGCGTACCACCAGCGATAACAGGCTCAGGAATGAGCCCTCAGTTCCCGCTCCCTGTTTCTGGCACAGCAGTCTGGATTGTGATCCTCTGCACTGATCACACCATGGAGGTTCTTGGCCCCGGCCCCAGCCCCACCCTCTCATGCCCTATTTATATCTGTGCCATGTTGCTCTTGCAGCTGTATAGATTTGCAACCTCCTTACTTGCAGGTGGTCCACCTAATGAGGAAGCAAGACAGAAAATGGACTCAGACCTGCAGCCAGTGAACTATTTCCATGGCAGGAACAGCTGCCTCAAGCATCACTCTCCTCAAGCAAACGCGGCAGGACGAGAATGTGCCAGGAGGAAAACAAATCAGCATTCCGTGTCCCTTGGGAGGGGGGGCACTCGCAGGCGGGCAGCAAGCCGATTTCCCTCCTTGGGCCAGCCCCTTAATTAGAATCATGGGCATGTGGCAGAGCCTGAACAGCTGCTGGGTGCATCTTTCACAGCCTCCTCAGTGGTGCTGCTCCAGCAACACAATTTCCTTCTGCAGAAATCGCAGCTTTTTAAAAAGGGAAAAAGAAAGCAAACCGCGGAAGGAATATGACACTCCGAGCGAGCTGTCACAGGCAGGGGAAAACAAGGCAGGGCCACATGTTCTAAACAGTCCAAGCACACAAGATTCTGGGTAGAGCAATTCCAAAAATCTATACCAAAAATACCTATTTTTTTCAACTATAAAGATTTAGAGAAGTAGGCAGATGTGTTTATGTTGAAGGTGGACAATCGGAGCGCAATCCTAACCTGGAGTTAGGCCGGCACAGTTAGCTCAGCCAAATGTGGCCAGCACAAGGGCCACGGTAACATACATTTGAATCACTGTCGGAATCACAGAGGCCAACAGACAGACGTTCGCCATCCTCCCTCACTCCGAGTGTGGTCCAAACATGCTTTACAGTGGCCCTTGTGCTGGCCTAACGGTGTCAGCCAAACTCCAGGTTAGGATCGCGCTCTGATTGTCCATTTTCGCTCTAAGGGGAAGGTTGTCCATCTTCACTCTGACTGTCCATGTGCTCTAAGGGGGCAATCCTAACCAACTTTCCAGTACTGGCATAACTGTGCCAATGAGGCATGTGCTGCATCTTTCAGTTGGAGGGCAGTGGCCCTTGTGCCGGCCAAACTTTGCTGGCCTAACTGTGCCAGCCTAACTCCAGGTTAGGATTGCGCCCTCAGTCAGATACGCAATGCCCACTGGGAGGAGCACTTCCACAAAACAGATGGTGGCAAATGTATGCAGGGAAGCAGTTTTCAGGTTTTCTTGTGTCTCCCCTTTTGTGTGGACAATCACCTAAGACAGTGGTAGGTCGGGACCCACCAGTAGGCCGTGAGCCAATTTCAGGTGGGTCCCAAAGCACCTAGAGCACCATATTGAAAATATGGGAAGATGGGACACTGGAAAGGGGGAGGGCTGTGTGGTTGTTTTGCTTGTGTCAAGGTTGCAAATAGGCTTTTTTTCTGATTCATTTTGCTACTGGAAAATGGCTGAGAAATAACACAACTTACTGCTGTGTTCTCGGGAAAGCAGCAAGCTCTGGCATCACAATGACGGCACTTATGACCATGACATCACTTCCAGATTAATGACATCACTTCCCGAGGGTCCTAGACAGATCGTCATTCTAAAAAGTGGGTCCCGGTGCTAAAAAGTTTGTGAACCACCGTCCTAAGAGAATTGTGGTTCAGCAGTAGTTTTCATCCAGTCTGAGCAGTTAGTCACCTTAGAGACTTAAAAAAAAGGGAATGGTGTTTGTGGAAGGAGAGGCTGCTTCGCGTACTCCTCTCAAAGCTGGAAGCCATGCCTTTTCCTCCTTTTCCTCCATCAGCAACACATCCTATCCTCCCCAAGAAGTCAAGAAATCTTCTGAACCCCATTGGCACCTTTGGGACAAACATGAGCTCCCAACCTATCTGGCAGTCCAGGCTCCCACAGTTCCACAAGATGGAAAAGTCCATTTTTAAAGAGATTTGGGGAGCAATTCAACTTTGGGCCAACATTAGCCTCTTGCATCAGCCCAATGGCAGCAAGCAGCACTGGTGCAAAAAGTGCCGGCCGGCTAGTAGCAGCTTCGGCAAGGGTGCCAGCCAAAGGCTGCGACGCACCGCTCCCACGCCAGCTGGGCTGGCACAAGGACGGATGGAGAGGCTGCATGATGCTGCACCGACACTAGAAGGTTGGGTAGGATTGGGCCCTGAATCTGCAGTTACCCAAAAAAATGGTTCAGGTGATGGGAAAGAGCTCTGCCTGAGTCACTGGAGAGTCAATCTAAGGAGACAAGACTAGGATAGACCAAGAGTCTGGTTGAGCATGAGGCAGTTCCTTGTGTTCATCTGCAGTACTGGAAAAAAAGGAAGTCCTCCGTTCAAGAAGTCAAAAGCACCATCAGTATGTAATATTTATAAAGCGCTCTTAAGCTATGTAGCAGCACTACACTCGTCAGCTGAGATTCCATAAAAGAAAAGCCCTGCTGAATCAGGCCACTGTTTTCCACAGTGGTTCCGGGCTTATAGGGGAGAAAGCTGAAGACAGGCAACTTCAGACCACAAAATACCAAATCCCATGCTTTGGGATGCATCAGTTGCTATTTTTTTCCGCACTCAGCACTGGGCATTTGTTTTACTTTGCTGCTGGTGCTGAACAGAAAGCCAGCACACCCTAGGACCTCAATAAAAGCAGGGTTAGTGCAGACTGCAAAAGCCTTGGAGAATTTCATTTCAGTGGATGGGTGATTTTTTAAAATACTATTTGCAAGCAAATGTATATCGATAAGGACACTTAGAGCGCAGTCCTAACGTGGAGTTAGGCCGGCACAGTTAGGCCAGCAAAGTTTGGCCTGCACAAGGGCCACTTAAAGCATGTTTGGACCACTCTCAGAGTTGGGGAGGATGGTGCACATCTGTGTGCTGGCCTCTCTGACTCTGAGAGTGGTCCAAACGCACTTTACGGTGGCCCTTGTGCCGGCCAAACTTTGGTGGCCTAACTGTGCCGGCCTAACTCCACATTAGGATTGTGCTCTTAGGCCTTTCAAAATAATAGCTCCAAACAACATGTAAGTGCGGAATGTCTGAGGCCCTGTAAAAGGCTACAAGGATTTAGTGCAGTACAGCTATAAAAAAATTCCACATTTGACGTCAAAGAAACAAAAATTCTGCTCTCAAACCAAATGGTGAAACGGAGGTTATTTTCTGTCCCCTGCATACCCACTCTGTTTCAACAAGGGAATCTGCATGTGGAGATGATGTGAAACTTCAAATGGGAGGGGGGCGAGAACAGCATGACACATATCAAATATATAAGAGCAAATGCGTCTTTAAAATAAGATTTCCCTCCCCAAGGAAATAAATTTCGTATTTGCTCCTCCAGGAAAAGTGCTCAAAAGAGCGGAATGCAGCAGTCACCTTTCACAGTTACAGCTGCTTTGATTCCCCTGACTAATTTGCACCCTGCCAGTCCTTCCCCAAGGAAATAATGGCACTCTCACTGGGAAAAGGGAAACATCTGAGGACTGGGGAAACGCTTGCAAATGTCTGCCTTCCTCCGCCTCCACAGTGCCTGCCCATGGCTGCCAGAACCCAGAGGCTGGCAGCAGCAGCAACAGCAGCCTTGCTTAGGGAAATCTCAGCCTCAGCGCAAAGTCCCTCACTAACATCTGGCTGCCTTGGCAGCCATTTCCGGGCTGGAGATGGGTAGCCATTTTGAGGCTGGAGAAGGCTAGAGATGGAAATTTCCTATGAGATGCAGGGATTCAGCAGAAAAGTGGCAGCTGGAGCACCTAAGAACTGGGGCAAGGCGTGTAATTGTCCTTGTCCCTCTACTCTCACCCGGCTCAAGAACTTCCATCAGTAGATGGGATAATAACGTACTGGCTTTATCTTTCCTGGGGAAGGAAAAGGAAGTATGAAGGGGCCACTACACACAGGAATACCTTGCTTGCAGTGGTGTCATTCAAATGGTTTAGGAACAGGAACTCACTTTTGATTGGCACTTGTCGGGAACCCGGAACCAGCCACGGAGCCCGTTAGGATCCGGAACGCCTGTTCTGTCCCCCTGAATGACATCACTGCTTGCTTGTAAGTCTCTCCAGTGAAGTCAACATGAGCCCTTACAGCTTCCTGGTACCCCGCCCTTTTCCTCAAGAAAGAGACTGGCAGGGAACAAAGGGGGCACACTTCACATATTTGGGCTTTCTGTGCATTCCTGCTGGATTTTTTTTTAAAAATCCTTGCGGCTTTTGGAGCATTTGACACATATACTTGAAATCCAAATTGGTGAACCCTACCAAATCTACATGCAGAAGTCTGGTTCTGTATGCAGTCCTCACTTGCTGAAGCAGGGCAATTGCTTAAACACGCACATGCCTCCAAATACAACCATTCTAAACCCTCTTTTTTTCAAGTTTCGTAGTTTAGTGGGTTTGGAAACTGGTTGTGTCATGTAATCCTATTACTCACTTCCAATGTACAGTACGCTTCCCACCCAAAGCATAATCAAATTTCTTAACTAGAAAACGAAGGGGAGAGAGAACCATAAAATACTTATGCAAAGGTCATATTAACAATTGGCAGAGATTTTCACAACTGCATCTTTCTTACTAGAGGAATCAATTTCCAGTTCCAACATTCTCCTACACATTTGTTTTGTTTTGTTTTACCTACGTGTACGGTTTGGGGAGGTGAACCCAAGCAGATTTAGAAAAACATTAAAATCTTGGGTCCACACATTGGGATTAAAATGTATATGATGGGCAATATTCGGCCACAGGGAATGAGCTGGACCTTGAGTATAGTAAACAAGTAGACTGGATTCAAACAAGTTTTGGCTGGATTCTTTTGTATTCTGTGGGAGAAAGAAACCAAAGACAGAAGGATTTGATCTTGCAGATGGTTCAAGGCTCCAATCTTAGGCACGTTTGTTTGGAAGTAGGTGCCAACTGAAATAAATGGGGCAATTCCAAATACAGGTGCGTCCCGTTGTCCGCGGGAGTTTTGTACCGAGCCTCACCATGGATAACGGAAACTGCGGATACCATGGACACCTTTTAAATAGAAAAGGGAAGGTGTTAGAATTATTTTAATGGCAGCAAAACCACTACATTCCCAGGCTTGCAGGCAGCTTTTGAGCTGCCTGCCTGCAGTCTTTTCCAGGTCCTCCACATGTCAAAGTTCACCCCAGAATGCAGTGCAATGCTTCTCTACCTGGTCACGCTGCTTGGACTTGTCACATACTGGGGTGTTCTTGGACACTCAGAGGGCCAGGAAAAGGCTGTAGGCAGCTCGAAAAGCTGCCTGCAAGCCTGGAAACACAGCAGTTTCGCTGCCATAAAGTTAAAAAAAATTCTAACACCTTCCCCTTTCTATTTAAAAGATGTCCCCAGTATCCATGGATAACATGAAACTATCCATGAAGTATCTGAATCCGTAGATACTGGGGCACACCTGTACAAATACTTTTAGGACTGCGATATTGTAGCATTTTTTTCTGCTTCAAATCAAAGCATGCTGAATTCTGCACCCAATTCCAAAATGTGTTTTTCCCCATGGAGAATCTCTGAACGAACACAGTCCTGACCCGAATGCTGCTGGAAGGTCCAATCTACACACTGTAGATAAGTGCATCTACAAGCAACTCTGGTGCCCCAACTGTAGGGAATATCTGAGTAAGAGTTTTCTTTTTGGATTCTAATGCCTATAAAGCCAAGTTCGCTTCCTCAAACGTTCCATGTTCTTTTAATCCCAGAAAGTTTGTTTTGACAGCTGCAATGCGAGGCAGAGCAGTGGAAACCATCTGTGTTCAAAGGGCAGGGATAATGCCTACTGAAACATCTCCAAAACAGAGTACATGCCTCACACACGATTCCCCCCCCCCAAAAAAAAAACTCCTGTGGGTCCTTAATCAGTTCTTAAAAAGCAATAATCACCGCTTTGGAATGGGAGAAGGGCAATCACATAAATATCAGCCCTAATTGAACTTCAGGGGCATGACATTTGCCAAGAGAACTTAACCTTTAAGGGCTCTTTCTTGCACAAGTGGTAATGGTTTAAAACACACTCCTGTGCCATTTATTCTGCCACCAGTGAATACAATTATGTTACAACAATATCAGTGACACACATTTTTTTTCTTATTTATTTTTATTGTGACATAAAAAGAAGATAACACAGGAGATCCAAACATAGCTAAATACTTCCAGAAACTCGGGGGGGGGGGAATTAGGAAAGGAAGTGACAAAAATGTCATTATTTATTAAACTACAATATTAACAAGATTTTGGAGTTATAAATAAAAAGATTCACTATTGCACTACAGCACTATAACCCAGGGGACATCCACTAAAATTGAATGTTGGAAGGGTTAGAATGGATAAAAAGAAATCCTTTTTTTTACCAAGCAGGTAATTAATCTGTGGAACTCCTTGCCTCACGATGTGGTGATGGTGTTTGGCCTGGATGCCTTTAAAAGGAGATTGGACAGATTTCTACAAGAAAAGTCCATCAAATGTTACAAGCCATGATGGGTATGTGCAACCTCTTGGTTTTAGAAGTGGGCTACCTCAGAATGCCAGCTGCAAAGGAGTGGCAACAGGATGTAGGCATCTTGTTGTCTTGTATGCTCCTTGAGGCATCTGGTGGGCCACTGTGAGATACAGGAAGCTGGACTACATGGGCCTCTGGCCTGATCCAGTGGGGCTCTTCTTATGTTCTTAGGATAGCAAATTCTGTTTTATTCACCTCATATTTACCTCAGACGTTTACCTCAGAATGCCAGATGCAGGGGAGTGGCAACAGGATGCAGGCATCTTAGTTGTCTTAAGTGCTCCTTGAGGCATCTGGTGGGCCACTGTGAGATACAGGAAGCTGGACTAGTTGGGCCTTTGGCCTGATCCAGCGGGGCTCTTCTTATGTTCTTATGTACTACTACTGTAGATTAGTTACAGAAGTTTACAAATGTAGACTATTCAAGCCAGTACTGAAGTATCCTAAAATGTTTGAGAAGAAAATGCAAGTATGTCAATTTCAGAATTTCTCATTTCTTTCTTACGTAAGTCTCTAATCCGAGCTACTCTTACTTGGGCGTAAACCCCGATGACTATAATGGGGTATACATAATGGGGTACTTTTCTGAGTATAAATGTGTAGTATTGGGCTCTAGGGGCACAATCCTAACCAACTTTCCAGCACTGACATAGCTGTGCCAATGGAGAATGTGCTGCATTCTGTAGTTAGGGGCAGTCACGGAGCCTCCACAAGGTAAGGGAATGTTTGTTCCCTTACCTCAGAGCTGTATTGCCATTACCCCTGTGCTGTGCAGTCTGATTTTATGTATAAAGGTAAAGTTAAAGGTTTCCCCACAACCGAATGGTCTAGTCGTGACTGACTGTAGGGGGCGGTGCTCATCTCCGTTTCAAAGCCCATAGAGCCGGCGTTTTGTCCGAGGACAAGCTTCCGTGGTCATGTGGCCGGCATGACTATATGCCTTAGCGCACGGAACACCGTTACCTTCCCACCAAAGTGGTCCCTATTTATCTACTGGCATTTAGGTGCTTTCGAACTGCTGAGTTGGCAGGAGCTGGGAGAAGCAACGGGAGCTCACTCCGTCGCGCAGTCTTGAACTCCCGACCTTCCGGTTGGAAAGCCCAGCAGTGGATTGTATGTATAGATTTATAGATTTAGATTGTATGTATTTACAGATATAGATTTACAGATTTCATGTATATTTCCTTCTAATTAAATCCCATAGAATTCAACGGACAAGTAACATAGAACTGTAGCCTTAGCTTGGGAGAACGTACTAAGCCATGGGGCAGAGAATAAAGAGTCTACATTTTTGTTAGTTCCAGTATGTCACTGGACACAGCAATGGAAAAGAAAATGTTAAAGTATCTTCCTTCCTTGTAGCAATAATTTGTAACCTTTGTGCTAGCATGTTCCCAATCCATTAAGACTCTTCTTGATCCTTTATGTTTTCCTTAAGAGTTAAAACAAAGTGAACTGATTATTAGGTTTTTAATTAAAAGGCATTAGCAATAACCTCATGCTGATTTACAAGGCAATAACCTTGTCTTCAAATGGAAGTACTTCCACTGGCAAAGTGCCACCTAAATGCCACCTGCTTGCATAGTCTTGCAATACCAGGTACAATAGTGGTGTGGCTTCTAAGATATAAACTGGTTTCCAAACTAACGTTTAGTTGTACTCCAGTACCTGATGTGTTTTCATACAACCAAATTGCGATGTGAGTCAGGGCGCAATCCTGAGCGCACTATGTGGTGGTGTCGATGATATGCGGGTAGCGCTGATGTGGGGGCGCCAAACAGCTGGCGCAGAGGTGTGAAGAGCTGGGTGGAAGAGAGGGAGTTGGCAGGGGAGGGGTGTTTCTGGGTGGGGGGTGGGCGGCCCAGCAGGCGTGCCGGACCGGGGAGGGGGGCAAGCTTGGGATTCAGCCTTATGGCCAAATCCTAAATCCTTGCCCCAGGCCACGCGGCCCCAATTCGGGCCGCATGGTCTCCTGGGATCTGCTGTTTAGTAGACACAGATCCAAGGTGTCCATAACGGGGGGGGCACCTCCCAGGACACTGTGCTGGATACAAGGCATGCCCGGAGTATAGGACTGCGCTGTCAAAAGGACTCCACGCTGCTTGCCAAGAAAGCTGTTAGGGTGTTTTTCTGAATTTTCAACCAACCCTCATGGCAAAAGTCTCAAGTATAAATAAGAAGCACTGCATGGAAAAACATACATTACACATAAAAGGTAACAAGACCGAATGGTCTAGTCGTGGCCGACTGTAGGGGGCGGTGCTCATCTCCATGTCAAAGCCTGTAGAGCCGGCGTTTTGCCCAAGGACAAGCTTTCATGGTCATGTGGCCGGCATGACTCTTATCCAGTGATGTCATGCAGGGGGTAGGGTACGCGGGGGTACGCGAGTACCGGTTTCTAGGATTACAGCTGGCCCCGCCCATTCGTCCGCCCACTCGTCGACTCCGCCCTCTGCAACGTTTGAATTTCCTGCATGTTTGAGTTGCCTGCATGTTCTCAGAGCCAGGCAGGCAGGCAGGCAGCGAGCGGAGCCTTTCCTTTCCTTGCCACTGAAAAATGAGTTGCTCTGGGGTTTTAACATGATGCCAGGCCTCCTTAACACGTTCTGGGGGTGCTGTGGAATACTGTTGCAACTGTTGGGTCAGTTTAAAATCATCTGAGGCCTCAAAAAGGGCTTTTTTCATGTCACTTCCTGCCACGAACTCACTTCTGGCTTATGACGTCACTTCCGGTGGGCGGGTCCCGACACGTGCCAATCAAAAATGAGTACCTGTTCTTAAATCATTTAGATGACACCACTGCTCTTATCTGCACCATAGCGCACGGAACACCATTCCCTTCCCACCGAAGTGGTCCCTATTTATCTACTGGCGTTTAGATGCTTTCGAACTGCTAAGTTGGCAGGAGCTGGGACAAGCGACGGGAGCTCACTCCGTTCTGCAGTCTTGAACTCCCAACCTTCTGGTTGGAAAGCCCAGCAGCAGTGGTTTTTAACCCGCTGCACCACCACGTCCCTACATTACACATACATTACTGATTTTTTAAAACAGCAATACATTGGCAACGTTAGGTTTCCCTTACAGAGAGGATCCTCCATTCATTATTTAATTATAATGTTTATATACTGTACTGCAGTAGTTCTCAACCTTTTTAGTACCGGGTTCCACTTTTTTTTTTCCCAGGACCCACTGGAAGTGATGTTGTGACCAGAAGTGATCAGAAATGGCATCATTGTGATGCCAGAGCCTGCTGCTTTCCTGAGAATAGAGCAATCAGTTGGGTTATTTCTCAGCCATTTTCCAATAGCAAAGTGAATCAGAAATCTTAAAAAAGCCTTGACACAAGCAAACCTTGTGGTTTGGCTGCAACAAGGTAAAAAAGAAAAGATATGTTTAATGTTCCTCTATCTTTTTAATAGGAGTCCCAGAGCGCAATCCTAACCTGGAGTTAGGCCGACACAAGTTAGGCCAGCAATGTTTGGCCTGCACAAGGGCCACCATAAAGTATGTTTGGACCACTCTCAGAATCAGAGAGGCCAGCACACAGACGTGCGCCATCCTCCGTCTCCGAGAGTGGTCCAAACATGCTTTACGGGTGTCCTTTGTACTAGCCAAACTTTGCTGGCCTAACTTGTGCTGGCCTAACTCCAGGTTAGGATTGTGCTGTCAGTATCCATGGTATCTGTGGATAAGTGAAACCATAGATACCAAAGTAGTGGATACCATGGCACATCTGTACATAGGCACAAGATTTTAGCTTTAGAACAAAACTTATGTACACTGGAGGGGGGGCATTACCAAGAACATCCCCAAATTCCTCTTCCCAATTTTTAGGATCACTTCGCCTGCAGTTGTGACATCAACACAACGTGCTGTTTCCAACCTCCAACCATGCAGCCCTGCTCTGAAAGAGAGAGGATTCTGGGACCAAGAGGAGGGAGGCAAGAGGCCACGAAGAAGAACACAATGCACCTGATAACTTGTGGTGTGTGTTCAGCATTTGAATTAAAAGCACGCTTTAGATTTCTCTGTGAAGCAAACATTCTTCCCTACCTGTACAAATTAATATGTAAGTATCAGAAAGTGGCAGACAAGAGAAATGGTGCCTGATTAGGTCTCCTTCAAGATGAACAGCGACTGGTGTGTGACCTTCATCTTCCTCCTCCTCCTCCCTCCACTCCTGCTTATCTTTTAAATTTTAATTAACAGAGAAGATGGTCAGCGTTACACCGCCGAGGATTGCTGGAGAGAGATGTGCAGCCACTTTCCAAATGTCACACGGAACTGCCTAGCAGGCATGGAAATTGGCAGCTGCGGAGCAAACGATTTGCGAACAGCCACAAACGGGTTGCTCTGGGGGGAGCAGAGTTTTCCCCAGTCATGCATTCTGACGGAGAGCAGGGGAAAAACACCTCCATTTGCTTTTTGCTTCTAGGAAGATCTTCACAATAATACTGTGCACGGCAGGAGTGTCAGCATAAAGCCTGAGGGCCCCTTCAGTTATCCCCAGGACAGCACGCAGCCCCACTACTGCCCTGCCCCCTGCATTCCAACCTCCCTTTGGGGCTAGGAAGACACTGTCTTTGAGGCAAAACATTTGCCTCAACAGTGGTTGAGGCGTGTTGACATTCCTGCCTGGAAGTAAGCAAAAATGGAATCCCTGGGACACAACAGAGGAAGCAGGCACGTGTAATACCTTGTCACCATATTCCAGCTATAAATGCTTAAGACAACAGCATAGCTAAAGGGGGAGGTGTGGTATTGCAGGTGCCTCAACACACTGTGTAAGCAGCCCCTCCCACTTGCTGCTGGAGCCATTCTGGGCAGTGACACAATCCCACCCTCTATGTAGCGCCAACACAACATCGCTGCATTGGCACTATATCACTAGCGCCGACGCGGGGGTGCCAAATGGCACCCCCACATCAGCGCTAGAACTCTCGGGCTGATGGAGAGAGTGCCTTGCACCAGCCAAACTCAGCTGGTGCAACGGAGGGTCTGGGAGGAGGGAGGGCAGAACTTGGAGGGGGTGGGATAGCCGGTGGGCATGCCAGCCCACAGAGGAGGGCAGGGTTGTGATGCAACCAGTTCGGACCACACAGTTTCCTCTGTTCCGAGGAACCCCATAGGGTGGCCAGAGCCTCCCCTGGGGCAAGGGGATGGACGTGCCCTTGCCCCGGGGAGGCTCCCCAGTGCACCTAAGGCGTGCTGGATTTGGGGCAGGCACTGTAAGTTGCCTTCACTGCCCAGAATGGCTCCAACAGCAAGTGGGAGGAGCCACTTACATGGTGCATTGCAGCACCTGCAATACTTACCACCACCACCCTGCCACTAGTATGCGACTAGTTTAAGAACAATTAATGGCCCAGTTGGAGAATGTGCCTCACTGAAGCGGAACTGATAGTTTAGTATTGAAGTAACATGGCCTTTGAAGGGTCTGCCCCATGGGGCGTCCATATGAGTTGGACACCTCTACTGCAGTGGTGTCATCTACTCTCGCGGAGACGGAACGCTGGGCGGGACGTACGTTTGATTGGCAGCCCGGTCCGTGCGGTTCCACCGCCTTCCCCGCGCCACGCGGGCTGCCCTCGGTCGCCGTGCCCCACCGCTGCTCGCCCAGCTCCGTGATGGACGCGGGGGGGACGGGTGGGGGGCGCGCTGGGTGCCTGGGTGAGCAGGAAGGACGGCGGAAGCGAACGGGCAGGCAGCCAATCAAACGTAAGTCCTGCCCAGCGTTCCATCTCCGCGAGAGTAGATGACACCACTGCTCTACTGTCAGGTTGTATTAGGTACTTTTTAGGCACTACAAAAACCTTAGGTAATGGTTCACCACTGACATGTGCAACAGAACAGAAGAGAGCAGAACCACTTCCATATGGTAAACTGTACAATCTTTAAAAGATGCAGAGTGCAATCCTAACCTGGAGTTAGGCAGGCACAGTTAGGCCAGCAAAGTTTGGCCGGCACAAGGGGCCACTATAAAGTGTGTTTGGACCATTCTCCGAGTCAGGGAGGATGGTACACATCTGGGAGCTGTGGGCCTCCCAGACCCGTCAGGACCTCAGCACTACCCCCAGATAAGTGCTGCAATTTCAATGGTGCCATCAGGACACCCCCCGTAACCCCAGGCCCCACCCCTGCAACTACTCAGCACATTCCCAATGTCCAAGTAGGCCTTTTGGAGCTGCTGGTGTAGACAATTCCGAGTTGCCTATTACATATAAGGCAACTTCATAAGATTGCTGTGAGTAGCTTTAGGGCTTTGTTTAAACCAGTGGTTCTCAAACTTTTTAGACCAGGTCCCACTTTTTAGAATGGCACTCACGTTGGGACCCACCGGAAGTGATGTCATAGCGGGAAGTGGCATCGTCAAGCAAAAAGTGCCATCAGTGTGATGTAATCAAATCAATCAACAGTATTCAACAGTATTTATATACCGCTTTTCAACACAAAGTTCACAAAGCAGTTTACAGGCATATAATATAATATAATATAATATAATATAATATAATATAATATAATAAAGTTAAATGGCTCCCTGTCCCAAAAGGGCTCACAATCTAAAAAATGCAGAACACCATCCAAACAGCCACTAGAAAAGACACTGCGCAGGGGTGAATAGGGACACCCCCTGCTAAATATAAGAGGAGCACCACTTGAAAAAGTGCCTCTTGCCCAGTTAGCAGGGCAGTAAAATTACAGTAAAATGACACTGGAATGCAAACTGGCATTCTTGGACTGCAACAACTGCACAACCATGAAACATACCTGGCAGAAAGCAAGATTAGGACAAAGCATGATGTAAAAGCACTGAACTAAAAAACAAATTATTTTTAAAAATCCTCACTTGAAAATTTAAACTGTTAACACTCACAAAAGAAATATAGCTAGAGGAAGGTCTACAGCTTCCAAGATGGCTGCTCCCAGCCTTTCGCGACCCACCTGACATCATGTCACGACCCACCAAGTGGGTCACAACACCAAGGCGACACTAGGTAGCCTTAGACAAGCCTCTCTCTCTCTCTCTCTCTCTCTCTCTCTCTCTCAATCTTTCACCATCCAACCTATCTTATAGAGCTGTTGTAAGGATTACTGAGAATAATAAATCTACTATTTATAAAACATTTGTTGAGATTTTAAAGCACTGAGATAGCATTTGTGACATAGTGTGAAAATTCAAAGAGTACTATATAAATGCTAAGTATTATTAGCATTTTTCACATTAACTATTGTCAGGAGGCGACTCCTGTCTTCTAAGATTTGCTACTTATTTGTAACCAAACATGCAAAAAGTTACTTTAAAATTCATAGGAAGCACCAACAACATCCAAAAGTAATTTGATCTGAACTCACAGGGTAGGAATAGAAAGCTTAGAAGCTGAAACAGAATCCCCTTGTTCTTCAAAGACACCAGGAGGTGAAACTTTTATTGATTCAGGATGGCAATTGTTGCATTAAAAAAAAGGAACCATAAGAAAGACAAGCTAAACAATTGCTCATAAGCACACATCCATTCCTGGCTTCATCACAGATGCAATTTAAAAGAGCTCAAAGCAGATTAAAAAGAGGAGATGAAATGCAGAGGCCTAAAAACCAAACTGCACGGGCCAAGCTTGTCCCTGGTGTCCAAGTTGGAATCCAAAGCAAGCCTTGCCGAACAACATGGGATTTATCTATGAGTAAACATACGTAGGCTCGAACTGCTGATTAAAACGCAATTATTTTCATTCTTGGGGCTTAAAAGCTAAAGATATATGAAATGAGTAGAAAATTAGAAAGTGAGAGGCCCAGGCAACCTCTGGGGTTAAGAGGACCACACCCCAAGATCAACACAACAAGCCAAAAATTATGACTACACGAGTCAAACTTTTTATTAAAGCAATTCCTGACATAGTCTAATCTTAATATCTTTTTCAGGAGGAAGAAGCTCATTGAAAATACAATATTTTTAAGAGCTCAATCCTAAACTGCGATGGAAGAGTGAGGCCAGCACAGCTTCAGAGCACTGGAGCCAGCGGCGTCATGCAGCCGGAACGCTGGGTGGGAGGAACGGGTGAGCAGCAGCCCGCCCATTGCGTACCGCTCCGTTTCGCCGTCTTCCCCGCCCCCGCGGGAACGGCTGCCGCTCACCCGTTCCTCCCGCCCAGCATTCCAGCTGCATGACGCCGCTGACTGGAGCACTTTCATGTCCTTGCCCCAGGGGAGGCTCCAGCCTCCTCTATGGGTTCCTCGGATCTGTATAGCAAGCGCAGAGCCAAGAAAGCTGCGTAGCCTGAATCGGGGCCGCACAGCCTGGGGACGGAGGCTTGGATGTGGTTCCCATTGTGGCCTGACACACTCCACAGAAACTAACAGGACCCAGCGGCATTGTAAGGGAGTGCGGGTGGCAGACCACACCAGGTGATGCGCATAGGGGGGGTGATGCGCCCAGGGACCAAAATTGCTAAAATCATGGTTTTAAAAGATAATACCATCATGCTATGGTATTACATTTGGGTGTGGAATTTCACCCTGAATTCAATGAAAAAAACCAGAGTGTAATATCTTAATTCTATCAAACATTATGGCCAACAAACTAAAAACAATACAACTTTTAATGTAAAAAATCACGATTTTTTTAAAATAGCAGTTTTACAGAATAATACCATCATGTTATATACCGTTGGATGTGGAATTTCACCCAGAATTCAATGAAAAAACCAGAGTGTAATATCTTCATTCTCTCAAAAGTTATGGCCAAAAAACTAAAAACTAAAAATACAACTTTTTATGTAAAAATTATGATTTTTTAAAAAAATAATTATTATGAGTCAGTTCTCATTTCCATTTATCAGAGCTAATTCTAGAAGTTTTATGTAATTGTGTGAGTATCATCAAATTGGCCACGGGTTTTTTGTTGATTACTAATTTGTTGGGTGACCTGTACGATGATAGATAGATAGATAGATAGATAGATAGATAGATAGATAGATAGAT
>JAJKFI010027927.1:0-31170 GCA_029204185.1 Lerista edwardsae
AGGCTTTAAAATTCACCAATACACGGCCCAATTATACCTCTGCCAGGCAATGGTGTAAAGCAGAGCTAGTCAGAAAAGGTGCTCTGGCAGCATGCTCAGTAGCAGACTGCTGGGATGGGAAGGCTGGAGCTTTCCTGCTGGCACCAGCAGATCCAGAAGGTAAGGTGCCTCTGAAGGTAAGGTGGTAAGAGAGGTTGGAGGTGTGGGGATGGTGGAATAGGGGCAGGAAATGATGTGGCAACAGGGGCAGGAGAAGGCAGAGTGGGGTGGCAATGGGAAGGGGATGGCTTCAGCAGCAGCAACAGCCCCCAAATCCTAACCCCCTTCCCAGATCAAATCCCACTCCCTCCAGACTACTCCCCATCCCCTGTCCTCCCCCTCCCTGCACTAGAACACGCCCCCCCCAAACCTCCCCATCCCACTGCCAACTGCCAAGATTGGCAGAGCCTCTGGGAGCTGCTGCGTTCATGCACTGCAGTGCCACCCATTTGTGGCAGTGACCTGGAAGTGTATGAAGGCGGCCTTGCTTTCACGGTACTGCAAAGGCACTTGTGCTGCCTGAATGCAAGTTCAGATAGTACTGGGCTAAAATAGTCCCAAGTTGCAGGGATGTGGAACCTGCCACTTCAAACCTGCATCTCCTTTATCCTTCAATCCATTTTACCTATACTGTCTGTTGCTGACATTGGAAGCTTCCTGAATACTTAAACAACAAGCAGTGGCAGACCCAGCCAGGTCTCTGCCCGGGGCTAAGTGCAGTGATTGCCAACCCATGCAACCCTGCACCGCCTCTGCCACTCCACCACGCCATGCCACACCACTCTCCATTTTGGAGCCATTCAGACACAGGGTGGTTGGTGTGGGCAGGCCAAACTGCTCTCCTGCTGCTCACCTCTGCAAGAGGCAATAAGCCTCCTGCACACACACCCCGTTCCTGGTGCGTCCCCCCCCTCCACACACACACACACACACACACACACACAGAGTACAGGTAGGACCGCCACTGGTAACAAGTTGCATAGTTCATATGTTGCCTGCTAACTGGGCAAGAGGCACTTTTTCAAGTGGTGTCCTCTTATATTTAGCAGGGGGAGAGCAATTGTCCCTCTTCACCCCAGCACAGTATCTTTCTCATGGCTGTTGCTGGTGGTGTTCTCCATTCTTTTAGATTGTGAGCCCTTTTGGGACAGGGAGCCATTTGGCTTTAATGTTGTTATTTGCCTGTAAACCGCTTTGTGAACTTTGTGTTGAAGAGCGGTATATAAATACTAGTGATTGATTGATTGATTGATTGATTGATTGATTGATTGATTGATTGATTGATTGATTGATTGATATGTGGCAGGGTTCACAGTGTCTTGTCTGGTAACAAAAGAGCACTAGAGTTTGAGGTTAGGAATTATTCCTAGGGAAATGCAGAATGCCCCCTAAGACATTCCACTTCTCCTCAAGAAACTCTTTTAATCTTTCCTTTAAAGTTTGCAGATATTTCTCCTTGTAAGACATCCTGAAATTCAGTTCAAATTTCTCACCAATCCTGTTATTGCACAAACCGAAGTGGAAGGCCCCCGTTTCCTCTTCCAGGATAAATTAAAAATACTAACTTTTGCTGCATCTTTCTAAGCCATGCCTTTCTTTGGCTTCTTCAGGGAAAAGACTCAGCCTGATAAGAGCAAGAATTGAGTTAATTTTCTTTCAAATAAGCAGCTGGTCCAGAAGGCTCTGGCCAGTACAATACCAGCAGGCCATCTCTCAACACTTCAGCCATTCGTGCTCCAATTTCTGGATAATTTGTCTTACTTTTACCACAACCTTCAGAAATGGTAACTGAGCTTAACAGGGACAGAAGGCATTTACTTACGTGATATCAGCATGTTTATTCCTTCTAAATGAGATTCTTGGATATGAATGCAGAGCCTCAGCACGCAACAACTGTTACAAAAATTCAGTGGCCGAATTGGGAGAAAACTGGTAGTTATCCGCTGCCACCGTCCCAGGCTGTGAGAAAATAGGCAGAAGAGGGCATCAGGGAAGGTCCTCCTCTCCCAGGAGAACACAGAACTTCACGTGAAATCAAATGAACCTGAGTGGTTCTAGAGAAAAGATAACTCACTCAATTACCAGTGAATGTGGACTCGGATGTCAAGGAGCCACACTATACCAAGTTTATTAAAACCCCAAAGAAAAAGAAAGTGAAACAAAATGGGGAAGGGCTGTGTTGGCACGAGAATGGCCATGTTTGCCCTCGAGTTGACTGGGAGTGGATTACCCCTCCCAACAAGGGCCTGGGTTGAAGAAACCAACAGCAGAATCAGTGTAAACCAGATTGGGCCAACTTCTCTGCGGTTTTTGCTAGCATATTCAAGGTTGTCTGTAAGGGAGGAAACAAGCTGGTTACAGTTTGTAGGGTATAAATGACTGCATGGGCATCTATGCAACCCACAGGATTTGAGACATGAGTCTCCCTGTGCCACTTTTGGTATACCAATAAACCTATGGAACATTTCCACCTTCGGTATGTTCATTTGACTGCTTTTCACACAGTCACAAATCACCACTGTGCCCTAGTAAGGGGTGGGGGCAACAGAAGTACAGCAGTCATTCATGTGAAAACTGCTGGATTTGGCTAGATCCGTGATGGTGAACCAATGACACGTGTGTCAAAGGTGACACACCCCTACGGTTTGGGTGACACGCCAGCATTTCACAACACTCAACAACAACTGGGGATTTTTGTAATGATCTCATTTTTTTTGTAATGATTCTTTGTATAAAGTTCTTTATATAAAGTTCTTTGATTCTTTATTCATTATATAAAGTTTCTTTATATACTTTATAAAGATATAAAGAGTCAAATTAGGCATTTTTGACACGGCAAATCCAAACGATTTGCCATCACTGGGCTAGATGTTTACAAAAGAAATCGCTTGACACATTGGATATAGCACCTACATTAGTGAGCTGGGGAGCTACTTAGGAGAAGAACAAAACCTCTGAACAACACTATGCTAGGAAAGTTTGCAGGTTTGTTTGGAGTGGGAAAAGCAAGCAAAACAAATTTAATTCCCTGTCAAGGTTAGCTAGGAATACCATCTCTTGAGCTAGCAATTTATATTGTCCCAGGAATACTAGCCTTCTGCACTTACAGGGAGTGACTGTACTTTCTGCAAACCAGTAGCTAGTTCCAATGGTAGACTGGCAAAGCAAACTGCAGGAACTTGTTTCATCTTACTTTGATAATGAAATGAGGTCACCCAACTGGATGAGGGGAAATCACCATTCCATATCACCCCTTTTCCTACAGTAGGCAGGTGGGTGTGGCTGCCCAATCAGTGGGCACCTGCCAATCTCAGCTGGAGGGCTGGCTAGGAGCTATTGCCTCCTGTTGGTTCCATACATGAGGAAAGAACAAATCACATTTTGTGCATGTGGCTTTTGGGATACTTCAAACAGTCTCAGAGGAGCATCCCGGGACAATGGCTCTTCCATCTTGGGTGCTGCACAAGCTCTTTGGGGGGTTAGAGCATCCCAAAGTTCCTTGGAGGGCTGAAAATATCCTATAATAAAGGGAAAATAGGCCAAAAAAGATGGACAGTTGGGTATTTTTCACATGTCCCCTCCAGTGTCAGCCAATGATGTGGGAAAGTGCATATGATAAGGCCATCAGGACATAATTAAATCAAAAACTAGATGTTGCTGCAGGGGAGAGAGGAATTCAACATGGGGCTGCTTTTGCTTTTGCTAAGGAAAATAATATGATCGCAGAATGTTGCACTATCATCACTATTCATCAATTTAATAAAAGCTCACATTTGCTCTTGTGAAATCTCTGCAACCCAACTGCCTATCACAGTATCCACTGTAAGATGAGACCCACTGGACACATGTCACATTTTCAGTCTCTGCAACGGTCAACATCTGAAGACAACTAGTTGGAGTTTTAAAAAATTTCTCCTCATAAGGAAATAGACGGAGGCGCACCCAAGAAATGTCCAAAAGGCGGAGTGAAGTTGTTTTTCTGAACTTTGTTAACTGCTGGATAGGTTTGGAACTTGTGACCTCGAGGTGACGGCTTCATATCCCATTACCAGTCTCGGGAGCCTTGAAGTCCCCATTGAGGAAGTTTTTCATTTAAATTCTCCCTATCCACCCCTCCAGTACTTCCTCCCCCTCCTTTCTCTAGTTCATGCTCTGTGTGACTAGAAATTGGAACCATTAAAAAGGGAAACTCTGAATGAAAAAAGAGGAGTCAGAGTTTATTTTGTTTTCTCTGAGAGAAGATCCGGTCACTAACCATCCTTAGAAAACTGACTCCAAAGTTTCCTTTAGAGAGTTCCAAGTTGGAAGGACCTCTGTGTGCTGAGCTTTGCTCGGTTTAGAGGAAGGTTGGTTAATGGTTTCAAGCACCATGATGCTACCTCAAGCACAGAGCATCTCTATGAGCTGTTTAGTGGGCCAAGCCTTGATGCCCTTTTTCTAGACCAGGCAAGTACTGCTGACATTTCAGCAATAATTAACAGGACGGAACAAGCTTCTTTAGCTCATACTTACATTGTAATAAAGGGTTTTTCCGTGTGAGCCCAATCTAGAGAACACATGAATTTTGGGAGAAAAAAACCAATTAAATCCTTCACCTCCTAGCATGCAAATTGCCAGGGCTCTTGTGCCTTGTATCTGGGACAGTATTTCTCTCCTTTTAAGGATTTATGATATGGTTTTGCATTTCAGGCTTACTGAATATTTGCCATACAGTATTCTTTTTTCACGGCTTGCTACTTCGTGGTTTAATCCTGGATGATCTCATTTAGCAGCCTCATGTGCACCATGAACTAGATTAAGGGGCTTCAAACTCTGGTCCACAGGCCGGATCCAGTCCCTCCCTGATCCATCCCCAGTGTGAGCAGCACTGTGTGTTCCATTGGGGATGCCGTGAACAATCCCAACTATGGCTCCCAGGAGTCACTGCAGCCAGCCGCATGGGCGGCTGCTCGTGACGACCCCTGGAAGCTATAGTTGGGGTCGTTCGTGGCATCTCTAGTGGAACACAAAGTGCCGCTCGTGCCAGGGACAATTTTCCCTGCCGCAGCAGTTTGGAGAGTGCTGAACTAGACGAAACCTGACAAAGCTCTACAGGAAATGTCTCTCTAGCCATGACAGTCTCCCAATGCCCAAACCCTTGGAGTAGACAATGTAAAAACAGGCCAACCAACACCCTCCAGGTCCCACAGTTGTGTCACCAGAACTCATGATTAATTGCATCAAAGACACAGGAAGATCTAGTGCAGGGGTCTCCACACTTTTTAGCTGGAGGACCACATCCAGCTGGAGGACCTTGACATCCCTTTTGTCAAGGGCCGAAAAAATAAATTTAGATATAAAATTTAAATAAATACATTAGAGACAGAAGTTAGACGAATGAATGAATGAATGAATGGGCTCAAAGTTCCAGGATTCCTCAAGCACCAACTCACACAACAGAAACGTAGCACACACTTTAATGGACTCCCATTCCCCCACCCCACAAGCAGCTTACTTAAATGGGCTGGAGGAAATACCTCAGAATCAACAGATCACAGGAAACACCCAGAGCACGTTCTGAGGGCCGGGGAGCATCTAAGGCCTTCAGAGGGCCTAACACAGCACTTCCAGGTCTTTGGGAAAATGAGGAAGTGATGACTTTCAGCTTTCCAAAGGAATTCTGAGGGCAAGGGGGGGGCTGCGCGTGGCCTCCCTGGCCCTCAGAATACCCTCCACACACAAGAGCTTAGCTTGGAGGGTGCAGCCCATGCCAGCAAGGTCAGGAGGGCCAGAGGCTCATAGGGGACCAGAGGATTGCTGAAGGCCAGATAGAGGCTCTCCAAGGGCCACATCTGGCCCCTGGGCCGGGGTTTGGAGATGTCTGATCTAGTGGAATCTATATGATGTTGTGGTCTCAATTTCTGAGTGGGATAATATGTCAAGGCCACACATGCTGTATCCGTGTCAAACCTAAACTGAAATCTAGATGGTGATGGGCCCAAAAACGTGATAGACCTGAGGTGTGCCCCAGGCTGTTGGGTTTTAGTTTCCCCAACAACCCTCCCCAGAAACAGAGTGTTGGAGAGAGCGGGATAGCTGAATGAGGACTGTGGATTCTGACTGGCCTCCGCAAATGATACGCAGGTGCTGGCATCATCCTTCAAAACAAGGTGATACATTCTATATGTGATGGCCCAGAGTTCCACGGCCTTCTTGGTGACATCAAGAGTACTGCAAGGTCACCAGTTCAGGGATGGATGTTTGTTCCCTCCTCATTTGTGGAAACTCCCAGAGATTATAACACAATGATGGACTGCGATATACTGAGATGGCTGAGTAGCTTTTAGTAGCACCTTGTTCTATGCAGTCTGCAGAGCTGATCTTTGCTGAGCAAGAAATGAGTTACATGAACCCGTTTAAACAGGTTTCATTTTAGTGAGGTAATAGAAAGAGGTTAGTAACATACAAGTGATGTGTAATCTAACAGCCCCCTGTAAAAACATGTCATTTCAGGCAGATACTGTTTTTGTACTTCAGTTATTACTGATGTTGTTGGTGTTTTGCTGTTATTTCCGCTTTGGGGACACACAGACAATCTGACATGGGTCATAAAACTGCCACTTCGATGCACTGATTTCTGATGGGAAATGATAAAAGTTTTTAGAAGCTGGCTTCTTAAATCCTATCTAATCCAGAAAGCCTGGCATGGAACTCTAGAACTTAGCATCATTTACTCCTGGAGCAGAAAAAGCCTTTTTACAGTTGTAAATGGATCTATGAAATGAAGCTGGAACACTTGGAGGGGGGAAGGAGGAACCAGTAATAGATGTACAAAGGACATTAACATGCAGCTGTTCGGAAAGGCCTGGAGAGGGTTTACCAACAAGAGCACTGGCATTCCTAGAGAGGGGCAAAATGCTAAGTTTTGCAGGAGCCTGAGCTCCTGAATAAAGCGGCCCCATCCCCTTGCCTTTAGAGCCATTCATGGCTTGGAGAGCTGGATCAGAGACTTTGCACTCCAAGCCACAAATGGCTGTGAAGGGGAGGGGAGGGGCCACTTTACCCAGGAGCTCAGGCTCCTGCAAAACTTAGCATTTTGCCCCCACCCCCAAGAATGCAACTGACCTGCTGTGCCCCCTTAAAATCTGAGGGACACCGTCTGGAACAGGATGGTATGTGATACATGGAGCTGGTGCGGGAAGGGAACATCACTAAACATTATTTCCTTTTCTTGCACGAGCACAAGATAATGCACGCTCAAGAGAGGGTTTGGATCCCACCCATTATTTCCAGTCTGTTGCAGCAGAACCAACAAAGAGCTTCATAGCCTCTGAAAGACTAACCTATTTATTTCACCATAAGCTTTTGTGGATTAGGGTTCATTTCATCAGATCCATCCCATCTGCCAATGGGAGCTTCCCCCCTTTGGCAAATAGCATCTGGTGGGAGGGGGGATCTGGATCAGGATCATGGAGGGAGGGGGACTGTTTACCGCTTTTTCCCCTGTGGTCTTGATCCACAGGCACCCAGACTCAGTTCAACTTAGCATTAAGAAGAAGAAAAACACCAAGCATGTACTTGCACAGTGTGCACTTAAAACACATGGAGGAAGGCTTCATCAGTCCAATCCTGGGTGCCTTTTAGGAAGGGCTGCCTGCATTCCAGACCACATGTGAGGATTTTTCAGGGGCAACTAAATCTTTGGCTGTTGTGAAGTATAAAAATCAAACAGAATAACTTTAAAATACACTCTTCTTTGCCATTTATTCTTTAATACATGGCAGGCTAGAGACCATTGCACCATGCTGTGAATCTTCCCTCCCCGAACACTTAAAATGACACTTTTGAGGTCACCCTTCTGCTTCCCCGCATGCCTTTATTGCAGTCCTCACCTGCTGCCCATACAGCATTTTGCTTTTTCAATAAACCACACACCCCAGTTCTTCTCCTTAGCCGAAGGAAGAAGGATTAATGCAGAACGTTTATGATTCTATCCAGTAGAGGGGAGTGTATCACATATGGTGCAGGCAAGCTAGCTAATTAAATTATCTGAGCAGCTTGAGTCAGCTCTGGTGCCAGGTGGAAACAGCATTTTGCATCCCTTCCTTTAACACCACTACCTTTTCATCTACCGGCAAAAGTGCTCAGGGCAAAACATCCCAGCTGTGCAGCAGTTTAAATGAATGGAGAGCCAGCAAGGAACTTAACTGGCTTAGGAGATTCCAGGCAAAGTATCCATCTGGACCTTGGAGATTTCCTCATCATCTGCAAGCAATGATTGCATCACATTCCCAACCTCAACCAAGCACAGGTCCATTCAAAATCCTGTTTGTTCACGTTCTGCTTTCCAGATACATGTGGCAATCTCTCTCTTTGCCAAGGATTCAGCCCCCAGCTTCTTTGGAAATACGACTGCCCCCATACCACATATTAAGGAACCAGCATGGTGCAGTGTCTAGATTGGATATGGGAAATCCAAAATCTAACTCCAATTCCGTCACAAATTTCACAGGATGTCCCTGGGAAATTCATCATCATGTCAGGAGCATACAGAGCTGCCTGTCCTTCTAATCTAGCATTGCCTACAATAACTGGCAGCAACTCTTCAGCCCGCTTTTTCCCCCCTGCAATTTAATCTTTAATACAGGCATGCCCTGGTATCCGCTGGGGTTCTGTTCCAGACCTCATTGTGGATATCCACTGGTATCCGTGGATACTATGGTTATCGATGGATACCATGGATACCGGGACACCTTTTCAACGACAGGGGAACATCAGTGGCTTTGCTGCAACAAGGTAAAAAGCAAGAGATTTGTTTAATGCCCCCTATCTTTTTAATAGGCATCCCAGTATCCATGGTATCCATGAATAACTGAAACCATGGATACAGAATCAGTGGATACCAGTAACACCTGTACATTGCAAGCTAGACATCGCACCATGCTGTGAATCTCCCCTCCCTTTATCCAGCACTTTAAATGGGCACCCTGTTATTACACGGTGCTGCCAGAACTTTTGCTTCAGCAATGCAGCGTGTCTTAAGGTGTCGCAAAACATGATGCTGTATAGTGGGCTGTTATCAGAAATGACAAGTGGTGCCAGTCACACAGCAGCAGCCTCCTTTGGTCCCCCAGCACCTTTGCTGGAGGATGATCGGGACATTCCATGGGAGGAACTAGAGGTGGGGAAGGGAAGGGGTAGATCTGGCAGCACTGACATATGCCAGATCTTAGCCCTTCTTTTTGAAAGCCTCCTGACCCCATTTCCCTCTTCAGACATACTCCACCATAATAGGCGGTGTATGCCTGTGGAGACCCAAAGTAATAAATATTTGTACTTACCTCCTGTTTGCCTTTGGGTCCACCATGGGTCCCTCCACCATGGAATGCAGCTCGTGCTCTTTTGGCATGGCTGCATCAGCACTGGTGGTAGATAGGCCTGGGGCCTCAGCCCTATCTAGAGATGCCAAGGATTGTATCTGAAACATACAGATACAAAGCAGGGGCTCTACCATTTCCCTCCTATTTTTGTGAGGCCAACACTGTTATTGCAGCTATCATGGCCAACAGTCACTGAGGGACCTATTCTCCATGAATGGGTTCAATCCGTTTTTTGATGCCATCTAAGCTAGTAGATACTGCCTCTTGTGGCAGGGAAGAAGAAGCACTTCTTTTTCACTGTTATGAACCTCCTGCTAGTAATTTTGTGGCAATATACATAACCTACTCCATACACCCTCCCTAAATTTATATGAACTGCAGTATCCCTGCTGCTTCTATCAAAAGACAATGGCTGATTCAGTGGTGGGATTCAGGGGGTTCGCCCAGGTTCTATAGAACCGGTTGTTAAATGGCCAGGCCCCGCCCACTTGCTTACCTCGGCTGGCTTCAGGTGTTTTTTTTGGCTCCGGCTATGACATCATAGAACCGGTTGTTAATTCATTTGAATCCCACCACTGGGCTGATTGAGGCGTACTGGCAACCGACAAGGCAGGTGGAACATTTAATGTTCTGTTTCCAAGAGCGCCTTATCAGGTGCTCACATCTTTGGAAAGAGCTTGTAAGGTTATGTTTCTTACAATCATGTGGCAGCATCGGAAAATTACCATGCTCATGTATACTTGGCAGTGCAAATCTCTACTTCTAGACATAAGTTATAGAGTGTTTATTAGTCCAACCCTGGGCTGGACTTCCAAGAAAGAGGCTCCCATTCAACCCAAGGTACTCTAAATTTCCTACCGATAGGAAATTTCAGAGCTGAAATACTGATCCATGGTTGCTCTCTTTGAATGTACTGTATAGCCAAGCTAGGGAGGTCTCTGCTAAATCATTAGTACATTTTTATTCAAAATGTAGGTCAGGAATGAAATGAAGTTTAAAGCTTAAACTTTAAACTTAGAGAGTCTGTGCAAGGAAAGAGGAAGGTGAATGGGTAGGAAAACAGATTGCAGTTGTCCATGTCCAAAAAGACGATGCAGGTGGCAGGTATCCACTACTCTCACCTGCTTTCTGCTGTGCACAGAAAAGGGACTTTGTGAAGAAGTAAGGGTACAGGCACAGTTACTTACTTTGCTCCTTCCTAGCAGGCCCTTTAAAGAAAACAAGTAGTGGGGGATGCACTGGAAGTTCCCAGCAGGACCAGCACGTCCTATTTGGTTGAAAAGGATCAGGTAGAAAAAAGCAAGATAAGTGGCTGCTCTTTTTGTCTGGGTTTTTGGGGTGCAGCAACAGCACCAGATAATTGATACATTTGGCCCATGCCTGATCAGTATTGCTTTCCTTGGATTCATTGTCAATATTTTAGTACATATATCCAATATCTCTGCTTGGTCAGCCAAGCTCCATTTCATTCTGGCCTCAGTCTTTAGTTCCTGACCAATATGCCTCAGATTTGTCCACCTTTCAAATGGGTCCTTGAATATTTGCTTCCTTGTATGGCTTTTTTTTTCATTGTCTTAGATCAGGGGTCTCCAAACCCCAGCCCGGGGGCTAGAGGCAGCCATTGGAGAGTCTGTCTGGCCCACAGCAATCCTCTGGTCCCCTGTGAGCCTCTGTCCCTCCTGACCTTGCTGGCATGGGCTGCACCCTCCAAGCTGTGCTCTGGTTTGTGCAGAGGGTACTCTGAGAGCCAGAAGGCTGAAGGCTGAAAATTGTCATTTCCTGGTTATCCCAAGGACCGAGATGTGATGGTTTTAGGCCCTCTGAAGACCTTAGATGGCTTTCTGACGGTCAGGGAGGTCTCCCAGGCCCTCAAAATATATTCTGGGTGTTTCCTGTGTGTCATGAACGAAAGGAGGGTTGTAACCTCTGACACACACACCCCACTCGCCCACTTGGTTTGAACCAGCAGCTTACCAGCTGCTGCCAGCACCCTGGTAGTTCCAATCCGCTGCCACCAGCCCAGGTACCAGGTTGCCTGAGGAGTTTCCTGGGCTAAACTCCTCTCCTAGCCAAGGTTATTACCCTCAAGGGTCTCTACGCTCACTCTTGCGGAGCAAGGAGGCTAATGAATCACTGTGAGGGCAAGCAGGGTTTTTATTAAAAGATTGTTAGATGTAAAAAGAGGTTGGGGTGCCAGAGATAACAACAGGTAAAAACAATAGTCTAACTGCTACTCAGGCAATCGGCCAGTAGGTGGAGCTGAATCACACAGACCTGAACAGGTCTACACATGCTTGGCCCAGCCCCAGATTGCCCTGAGAGGAAAAGGCTTGTAATTTCATGGCCTGGGAATACAGACTGAAAACAACTCACAATCTAAGGCATGCCCACTAATACTGGGGTCCTGGCTCTAAATCCTCCCTGCTGGGCTTCTCCCAGCAGCCACCCACTCTGCCTCCCCAAAGAGCGGCTCTCCCTGCAACCATCCAGCAGCAAAGTCCATAGGGGGGGGGAGAGAGAGAGAGAGAGAGACTCTGCTAGTCCCAGAATCCTTAGCTGGAAATACAACTGATTGGCTGGCAGTTGCTCCCTCCTTCCCCCAGCTGGGACATCCTTTTTAGACTAGGCCCTCAGAAATGCACTTTGATACGGTAGGTAAAGCCTATGAAACAAAAATAACTGCATGAAACGTAGCTGTTTCATCACACTGTAATCTGGTGGTTCTGAGATATTTACTCCAGCCCATTGAAGTAAGCTACTTTTGGAATGAGGGAATGGGAGTCCATGATGTATATGTTGGTACTGGAAGGAATCCTCAGATTTTGAGCCCATTCATTCATTCATTCATTCATTCATTCATTCATTCATTCATTCATTCAAGTTATGTGCAGTGGCATCATCCAGGCGGAACGGCCCAGTACGCCGTCCCGCCAGTTCGGCAGACGGGCCCGGGCTGCGCCGCCTTTCCGGGGGACGGGCGAGCTGCTGCTGGGCCCGCCCTCCCTCCGTCGTGTCCCGAATCGCTCTGAAATGGAGCGATTCGGGCTCTGTGAGGCGCAGGGAGGCGTGGCAGCCCTCCGCCATAGGGGCGGAGGGCTGTCAATCATCCGGGCGTTCCGGTTCTTGGCGCACCCAGATGACATCACTGGTTATGTGTCTAATGTATTTATTTAAATTTTATATTTTTATTTATTTATTTTTCTGGCCCTCCACACTGTGCCAGATATTTGATGTGGCCCTCTGGATAAAATGTTTGGAGACCCTGATCTTAGATGATAGGCATATTCTAATTTTCAGGGCCTCTAACAGGATACAATTTTTCACTTGAGCCTCTTCCCAATGGAGGAGGGATAAAACAGAGCAGGGGTGGTGATGTGGGTGAGCAGACCGGGGAGGGGAGGGGAAAAAACAGGGTGGGGAAAGGTGCGGACAGCACGAAAAGTCTTTAGAGTCCAGGTCTGTTGGGCTTCCCGATGCAGAACCCAGTTACAGCTGTCTGCATGACATTGGTAGCTAGATACAGTAACAGAGTAAACCAAACACTCCTAAGGGTGCAATCCTAACCTGGAGTTAGGCTGGCACAGTTAGACCAGCAAGGTTTGGCTGGCACAGGGGACACTGTAAAGTATGTTTGGACCACTTTCGGAGTCAGAGAGGCCAGCACACAGACATGCACCATCTGACTCCAAGAGTGGCCCAAACGCACTTTACACTGTCCCTTGTGCTGGCCAAATTCCGCTGGCCTAACTGTGCCGGCCTAACTCCAGGTTAGGATTACGCCCTAAGTCTCTCTAAAATCTTTTAACTATAGAAAATAATTGCGGAAAATTAGCATCATCGTATTTAGTCTCACAGTAGAAAGAAAAGTATCCTTGTGTACAAAACTTCTGTAGCAGCTGTAATCCCACAGTTTTGTCTCTGAGCTCCTATACACTCCTTCATGGTAAACTGATCCACAAGCCACAAAGCTATGGACTGTAGCCTGTGGTAGCAGGCCAGTTTCCTTCCAGATTCGACAGTGTGTTAAAAAGTGTCATGTACTGTATGCATTCCTCAGCAGGGTGCATATGGCTTGTGGTGGCAGTAGTGCCCTCGGCATTCTGCAAGGGCAGCAAGTGCAAGTGAGATCAGAAAATGAAAGATCCCAGGAAATTTCTGGGCTGCCTCCATTGGCTCGTGTGCCCCACTTTTTCCCTGGGCCCGGGTACATTACCCCTCCTGCATCCCCCTCTCCTGATTTTTCCCCCTACTGATTTTTTCTTCTCTCTAGCATCTCTATTTCATCATTTAATATTTTCCTTTTAAAAACAATATGGGCTTTGCTATGTGGCCAGCCACTTACCTTCAGAAGATGGCATGGACAACAACCCTGGCTGCTTTGGGTAACCTTCTCCTTTCCTAATCCTCTGATCATACCACCTCTTGCACTGATTACTTTTGAGTTTCTGCCAAATTTTCCGAAGCTGAATTTGGCAGAAGCACAAAAGTTTATCCCTCATCTGTAATATATAACTAATGACACCATGCTGCTGGGCTAGTAGTCTTCTCCAGATTTTCACCCATACGTTTCTAGAAAGCTTCTTGTTCCATATCCCTAAAGCAATTTACAAGGTAAGAATGCTTTCAGAGCTTGAGGGATGACTACGACGACCATTTATTATGATGATTGTTACAAGCACTCTGTTTTTGCAATAGCTTTATTCTCGGGGCATGTAACCCTTTCACCACACAAACCACTTCCTCCAATTACTGGGTTGTTCTAAGCCATGAAGACCTTTTTAAACACTAACTGTTCAATTCACCTGACACCATGAAGCAGAAAACCAGCATGGCTGCATGTCAAAGAACTGACCCAGCTTTCAGACTACAACAAAACCCACGATGCCATGCAACTTAAAGCAAAAGCGTGTGAGAAGCAATATTGGACCTGGAATACAACAGAACAATTAATAGCCCAATCCAATGGAGCTCGTGCTGCATGTTCTGATGGGGAGGGAGCAACCAGGTATCCCAGAGGAGGTAAATAAAAGTTTATTTCCACACAAGCCGCCCGTCTTGGGATGCATCCATCCATGGGCTATAGCAGGCATGGTGTCGAGGGGCTAGAACATGTCTGCACTAAGCCACCAGGACTATGGATTGGACCATCTTCCTTGGCAGCAAAGCATTCTCAGGCTAGTTCCACCCAGATAGCAAGAGCTATGCAAGGCTTTCTGTTTTGGCTGGGACTGTGCCTGGGCAATAGAGAGCGCCTGGTTCTTGATTTGTTTGCTGGCTCATCTGCTCTACCTTGCTTGTTGCCCACAGCTCAGCCCTGACACATGGGGCTATACATGCAACTCTGAGTTGGAGTGGAATGAACTGCCCTGCTAGTCTAATGAACAAGGCAAACTCTACACCATAGCTTCCTTTTGTTTTCCAACTCTGCCCCAGATGAAATTGTTGTCCATCGAGTACAGGGGTCTTCAACTATGACCCAGGGCCATATCTGGCCCACCACAAAATTTTATCCGACCTGCAGGAACTTGGGGTTTGGGTCAGAGCATTTGCTAATGTTTGGCCTTTTTACTCAGTATACGAGGTACGTCTATTAAATAACGAGACTGGGCAGAAGATTTAGCCGAGAGGGTTAATGCCTCCGTTTGCCTGAAGATAACAGCTGAAGATCTGAAGGTCGTGAGCTTGAGACTACCGGAAGTCTCTGTGAGCGGCAGACCTTGCAAACTGTGGCTGATTAAAAGCTGAGTTCCAGCTGCCTCGTGGGAGGAGGAGTGTGCTGAAGTCAGCTGCGTCTCTGGTGGGAGCAGGGAAGCCTCTTATCAGCCAGCAGAAGACAGACGGGTGGCTAAGAAAGAAGGCTAAATCCAGAAAGACAGATCTGTATGAGTGTTGTTCTTGAAAGATAGAACATTTCTGTAAATTGTAAAAACCTTCGGGTTTGTGAATAAAAGTCTGCCTATGTAAACCGCCTTGAGTTACAGTCATTAGAGAAATCTAGTGATCTTAAGAAAGGCGGTATATAAATACATGTATTATTATTATTATTATTATTATTATTATTATTATTATTATTATTAAATAACTCACCTTTATTTATTGGTATTACAAATTTAATGTTTGTCCCCTTCAATATACTCCCCATTTGCACTAATACATTGCTGTATTCTTGTTTTCCATTGGTCGAAGCATGGAGCAAATCAATTTCTGTCAGTTATTTCAACAAATCTGCCATTTTCTTCTTTACAGCATCAACTGACTCAAAATGTGTCCCTTTAAGCACTGATTTAACTTTTGGGAAAAGATAAAAGTTGCAAGGTGCTAAATTGGGCAAATATGGAGGACGTTCAAGTGTAGTAATGTGATTGTCAGTCAAAAACTGCTTCACAGAAAGTGCTGTGTGAGCAGGCGCATTGTCCTGGTGAAGAATGAAACCATTTTTCCACAGTTGCGGCCGTTTCTTTCTGACTCTTTCTCTCAGCTTTTACAAAGCTTCCTTATAATAATGCTGGTTAATTGTTGTGCCTTCTGGAACCCATTCTTCCAAAATTACACCCTTGATATAAAAAAAAAACCCAATGAGCATTGCTTTGAATTTTGACTTGCTTTGACGAGCTCTTTTCATTCTTGGTGGTGATGGTGTTTTCCAGTGCATTGACTGACTTTTGGTTTCAGGATCGTACTGGAAGATCCAGGTCTCATCACAAGTGATTATGAAACAGGTTTGGATCTGCGTCAAGTTGCTGCAGAATGTCAACACAACATTCCTTGCGACGTTCTTTTTGCTCTGGTGTGAACCCTTGGGACCATCTTTGCACAACTTTTAAACTTAGCATTTTTCCAGCACTCTACAGAAAACACAACCAAACTAAACGGCGACTCACAATCAACTGAACGTCATAGAGGGTTGCTGCTTGTCATGCAGGTTCAGACATGTTCAGGGTTACTACGTATGCAGTTATAACCAGTGGTGTCATTCAAATGATTTAGGAACAGGAACTCACTTTTGATTGGCACTTGTCGGGAACCCGGAACCAGCCACGGAGCCCGTTAGGATCCGGAACGCCCGTTCTGGTCCGTTCCCCCTGAATGACATCACTGGTTATAACCGGTTCTGACTGCTTTGTTTACTAGGTGGAATCACAGTCTCGTTATTTTATAGACAGACCTCGTATATCATTTCTCGGTTTCACTGCATTGTTTCTTTGTACAGGTGGACCCGCATTATCTGCTGATTCGACATCTGCAGATTTGAAAGCCCGCTGATACTGGCCCCCCTCTCTGGGCCCACCCTGACCCTCCGAACCCAACTGGAGCTGAGCTCCGGTCAGGTCTGGAGGATTTTCAGAGGCCCGCAGAGGCCACCCACGACCGCCTGCAGCCTCAGAATGCCTTTTAAGGACATAAAAAGTCACTTCCAGATTTTGCCAAAAATGGAAAGTGACTTTTTTTCCCCCTAATCGGCCATTCTGAGATCCACAGAGATCGCATGCGGCCTTTGTGGGCCTCAGACAACCCTCCAGACCCAACCAGAGCTCGGCTCCTGTTGGGTTCAGAGGTGGGGGGGTGTCCCAAATTCTGTAGGTTTGATTACCTGTGGAGTTTGTTATCCACGGGGGTTCCTGGAACACAATCCACGCAGATAACGAGGGCCCACTGTAATTGTCAAATTTATCTTTTGTCCTGAATCATATCATGCTAATTATTTTAAAAAAGATCCAAGTAAAACTTATTCATTTAAATTTCATTCATTCACTTATAAAACTGATTACCCCCCCCACTCCCAATAAAGACAGCAGACCGTTGTTGGAGTAAAAAGGGGCCACTTTATTAGATAACATACACAGACTGGCAACAAGGACTGCCCAACAAATAACGTGGGAGGCAATGGGGAGGAAAAGGAGGGGTGAACATGACCCCCCTTTTTTGCCCCTTTAGGTGCGGAGTGCTATCTGGAGGCGATGACCCTATCGGTCATCCCCCGCTATAACCTCATTGGGCGAACCATACAACTTGGGTCAGCCCTAGCTCTTAAGCTGGCTGACCGTCCTGGTTGCCCCTTCGGGGACCAAGGCAGCTGGCACCTCCGTGCCAGTCAGTGGGCTTCTCCCGGCCTCTCCAAGAGCCGAGCGGGCATCATTGGAGCTGCCGAGATTCGCCCATGACCTTGCTGCCCTGGCATGGACACCGTGAGCTGACTGATGTTGCTTGCCCTTACCCCGCACCTTTCATGCCAGTGGCCAAGGCTATCAACTAAGTCCCAACCACCTGCTAACCAACCCTGTACCAGTCTGGGGAAGGAGAAAAAACTGCTCCTCCATGGCCAATCAGGGGAACAGCAAAAAATTCCTACCCGGCCCTTGAAGAGCAACCAGCTAATCTCAGAAGAGCAACTGGGCGGGCGGGCGGGCTTCACCATTCGGGACCGCTCTGGCAAGGCAGCGCGAGGGAAGCTCACGCTGCAAATTTGCCACCCTCCCCCATGGCCCCATCCAGCCAATGGCTGCTTGCCACGGCCTGCTGGTCCCCTGGGAGGCGGGGCCAAGGGGGCCGTTAGCGCACAAAGGCGCCAATGGCCATTCTGGGGGGGGGGCTTTGAAAATGTGTTAATTATGCCATGTGGCTCTCATCCTGAAATGTTTGGAGACCACTGATCTAGTATATTGTTGCATGTGTAATTTTTTTTCCTCAAGGAGGGAGAGGCAGAAATATGCTAGATCAGTATTGGTAATATGATGCATGAATTCTCAGTTCATAGCGTTTGTTTTTCCTAGGGGGGAGGGAAGGGTTGGCCACTACATTATTTGTAGTTCATAACAGAGGATCAATCAATTTCTGAGCCCTCTGAAATTCCTATTGATCTCGGTCTTTTCTCTTGCGCTCGAGTCAGGATGAAAACATCAGAGGACTGAAAGCTGAGGCATGTTCAAGGTATATTTCTGGAAAGGTGATTATCCTATAAAATTTCATTCTTTTACTGAATAGCAGTTTCATGTCTTCTACCAACATACCTTTGAAGTGTTTTCCAAAACTGCACACCAGCCACAGTATGCAAGCATCATGCGAAAAAGCAAGGAAAGGAACATGCAGGGGTGGAATTCAATCTGTTTCCATTCCTACCTACCTTTCTGAAATAGGTTGTGATCTATCCCATAAATTATTTGGGGTGGGAGAGCTTGAAGAGAAGCATCTGCATGGTCTTCTTTTTTAAAACAATAATTTCCAACATACTTTGGAAATGGTATGTCTGGGAGTTCAGATTCCTTTGGGCTGGAACCAGAACACTAGTCCAGTGGTGGGATTCAGGGGGTTTGCCCAGGTTCTATAGAACCGGTTGTTAAATGGCCGGGCCCCGCCCACTCGCTTACCTTGGCTGGCTTCGGGGTTTTTTTTTTTTTGGCTCTGGCTATGATGTCATAGAACCGGTTGTTAATTCATTTGAATCCCACCACTGCACTAGTCCCTAGAGTAGTATTTCTCAAACTGTGGGTCAGTACCCACTTGGTAGGTTGTGACCTGATGTCAGGTGGGCCACAAAAACTGGGAGCAGTCTGGTCACAGACTGGGAGCAGTCATCTTGGATGCTGCGGATCTTACTCTTGTTATATATTTTTTTTAATTTTGTTTTTCGTTAGTGCTTTTACATAATATTCTGCCCTAATCTTGCTTTCTGTCAGGGATGTTTCATATTTGTGCAATTGCTGAGGTCCAAGAAGCCCAGTTTGCATTCCGGGAGTGTCATTTGATTAAGTTACAATGATAGCACATCCTGCTAGATTATGTAATGTCACTTCTGGCCATGACCTCACTTCCAGGTTTATGGCATCACTGGTGGGTCCTGACATGAGTGACATTCTAAAAAGTGGGTCCTGGTTCAAAAGGAACCACTGCCCTAGAGAATTCATATTACTCAGCGATGAAGAACTAACACTTTGGCTATATATTCTTGGCTCTTAGCCAAGAGTTCTCAGGCTACCTGACTTGAAGATCTCCCTGCACCCCAGCTCTTCAAGAACTAGCTCAGCAGAACAAATAGACGTAATCTTGGCTGCCCACCTTCCCCCAGTCTTCCTCATTGACTTCATGTGTCCCATGTGCAGTGTGATGGGCAGCCCAACCCTATCGGCACTGGCCACTTGGCCCATGCTGTATCCAGCACTGGGAAGGCGCAGACTGGGGCTTTCCTCAAAGTACAGGGACATTTGTAAGGCTCTAGTCTGCACAACGGGGCTACTCAGCACATGCTAAATGGCCGGTGCAACCCCCAGTTGCCCCATGTTGGGCTTTGAAGCCTGGAAAGTGGGATAGGATGCCGCATGTGCTCCTGCTGCCGATCCTGCTACCTCCTGGGCCTGATCCACCCCCACTCCGTTACACCCCCTTCCCACCCCATTCCACCTTCCCCCAGCCCCTGCACTGCCCAGCGGAAGGCTTACTTGCTTTATTTAGCTCTCCAACAGGATCAGGAGCCAGGAGGATGGCATTGGCCTTCCTACCAGCGCTCCCTTCTCTCGCAGTATCCCAGAGTGCTTTTCAGCATTTTTGCAACACCTGAGGCTGGTGCAGCGGTTGCTACACCGATGCTAGAGGAGAGTAGGATTGTACCACCAATCATCTTTTTCTTTCTCAGCCTAAAGTTATGATCCTAAGCACATTTTTTCTGGGAGTAAGGCCCACGAATATAGTGAAACATACAGTACATCTGAGTAAACATGCTTAGGATTGTGCTGTAAGTTTATTTTTTACCGTGTTCAAGTGAGAGCCCAGAGATGTGCCTGCATGCTCCTTTGAATCCACTTCTCTCAATCAAACTGTCAAAGGCTCCAAGTAGCTTAGAAGACTTGCTGAATCCACTTCTTGGAGGCTTGTGAAATCAGTTAAGAAGACTGCATGGCAGAAAGTAAACTCCCTTGCCTCAAGGTGCAAATTTATAAATTGCTCATATGACAGCCTGATTCTTTTATTGCTGAATCAAGCTGGAGCCATGTCTCAGTCAAAGGACTTCACAACGACTACATTTGTAGCGTTTCTCTATCCCACTTGTTCAAGGGCAGAGATTTCCAACCAGGGTACTTGCCAGGATGTTTAGGGGTACGCAGAAAAAAATTGAATCATGGTGGGAAGAAGGTACATATGCCAACAGTGTAAGACAAGATACAAGTCAAAGTAGTGAAATTAATTCAAGTTATGACAAGTGACAGTGGGAGATTCTTTGTTATTTAAACTTGAAAAAAGCCTGTGTTTCCCCTGCATTGTTATTTTGGTAAATGATTGGGAGTTCCTCTAAACAGTGTGTTGTGAACTTGCCCCCCCCCCTTCACAAATATGTAAGTGCCGTCACCCTGTTACCCATGTTTATATAAGCAGGCATCTCAGTCATCCAGTGAGCAATATTCAACAAGGGCCCAATCCTGTCTAAATTTCTAGGACTGATGCAGCCCTGCCAATGGGTCATGTGCTGCATCCTGCAATGGGGGGGGGAGGGGAGGTGTCAATCATGGAGGTCTTCTCAAGGAAAGGAAATGTTTGCTTCCTTACCTCAGGGATGGATTGTGGCTACATCAGAGCTGGAAGGTTGGATAGGATTGGGCCCTAGGTTCTCCCATGTCATCTTTATGTCTGATAGACCTTATTATTCCATTACTTTTTTTCCAATTATAGGGCCATTTATTTACAGTTACATTTGAAGTAACTGCAACTATTTTAATTACAAATTTTAATTTCGCTAACATGAAGGGTACAATTTATGGCAGTAGTATTCAAACTTTTTAGACTGGGACCCACTTTTAGAATGGCACTCGTGTCAGGACCCACTGGAAGTGTGTCATTAACCTGGAAGTGATGTTGTGGCAGGAAGTGACATTATCACGCAGGAAGTGCTGTCATTGTAACATAATCAAATGACACTCCTGAAAGGCAAATTGGCATGCTTGGAATGCAGCAATTGTACAACCATGAAACATCCCTGATAGAAAGCAAGATGAAGACAAAATATGATGTAAAAGCACTGAACTAAAAACAAAATTTTTAAAAAAACCCTCACTTGAAAATTCAAACTGTTATCACTCACAAAAGGAATATAACAAGAGTAGGGTCTGGAGTTTCCAAGATGGCTGCTCCCAGCTTTCCATGACCCACCTGGCATCAGCTTGTGACCCACCAAGTGGGTCCTGACCCACAGTTTGAATAACACGGATTTATGGAATAACTACCAAATGGTATGCCATTGAAATAAGGTTGGAACCACTGCCCTAGGCCTAGAGCATGTGTTTCCACCCAAACTCCAGGAAATATAAGCTGGCTCTATATAAGCTGGCTCAGAGAGTCAGTGTCCCCTTTGTTCATCCCCCCTGCAGATCATCAACTGTCCATTCTCATAACCTCCAGAGCAGCACCTGTGTCCCCATCACTTTCAAGTTTTTGCTACTTTGTTGCCTTTTCACAGTTTGCCCCCTTCCCTATCCTTGTAAATCATCCCTTTGATAAACCATGGACATGTTTCTCTTACATCTAGGTTCTGCTTTCCTCTTTCTATGGTAACAGGTTTGGTGGTGGGTATCCAAAGCACCCCCACATTGGGCTCCAGCAGCGCAATCCTAAGCAGTGCTGGAGCAGGCAGGCCAGCAGGGAGGCTGCTTACATGGAGGCTGGGGAATGGGCTCCTCGGTTCTGCCCCTGCGAAATAGCTGGCCGAATCCTGGGCCCGCCCCTCTCCTCGAGCCAGCATGCACCCACCCCTCACCTGGGCTCGGCTGGCGCAGAGATGGAGCAGCGCGGGTGCTCCCAGGCTGGGGCTGTAGGAAGTGCCAGTCTCGGAGCATTAGCGTCAACGCGGGGGTGCCACTTGGTGCCCCCGCATCGGCACTAAGGGTACAGCACCGATGCAATTATGTTGTGTCGGCACTACGCCCAACCTGGGATTGCGCCCTGAGTTAATACTTTGTGAATTTGTATCCTTCCATTCAAGGAAATCTTTCCAGTTGTTTTTATAAACACGAGACTGGAGTGGGTTCCTTACAGAGTTGCGGGGGGAGGGTGTGAAGAGGGCACCCTAAATCTATACTCAATTTCCATCTCTGCACAAATGTAGATTAACCAACAACCTGCAGTTTACCTGTAATAATAATTATGCAGTCAGATACCTTGTAGAGAGAAATAACAAACTGGAGACCTGGGATTTGGCCAGGACAGCTTCTGCGGGGAACAGGGATGGTGCAGGGAAGGGAGGCTCAGGAATGTGAAACAGCATGTAGTTCAACCTGTCCCGGGCATGAGGGACTCTTGGCAAGATGAAGTAAACCCATTACGTTTATTTATTACACTTGTATTCAGGGTAGATTGATTTAAATCAAGGCAGTTTAAATTGTGGATTTAAATCACTAAGAAAAAAAGACTGGCTTAAATCATTAACTGAACTTGAAGCCCATTTTGAAATTCGTATATTTCCTGAACATGTGTGCGTACTACTTGGTTGCTATAATAATGGGTATTGGCTTGCAATTAAATAAAACCTTTGTACAATTTACAGCCCAATCCTAAAATGCACTGGCTTAGCCAGGCCGCGTGGCCTGTGCTGTATCCAACACAGCATAGGAGCTGGCTGGAAGTCTCCTCCGGGTATTTTTTTTTCCCTTGCCCCAGCCTTTTTTTTCCTTTCCATCAAGCCCCAGCCACTCCTATGTGGCTTCTCAAATCTGCCAATCCCACCCCTCTCCTGGACCCTATCCACCCTCATTATGCCCTCCCGCAGCCAAAAAGCTCTTCCCCACCTCCAAAACAGCCTCCCCATGCCCCCATACCGCCCAGCACAAACGTACCTATGCTGGCTGGCTCAGAGTCTGGATGCAGTGCTGCTAAGCTGACAAAGGCCTTTGTGCCAGCCCAGCTGGCTCATGGGGAGCTGCAAATGTGCCTTATGGCACATTTGCAACACTCAGAGCGGTGCAGGGACCACCATACCGCTCATCGCCAATTTAGGATTGCGCTGTTAGATGAATAATCCAAAATCATGGGTCATGCAAACCACACTTGCCTTTGGCACTGCTGAATTCTGTCTGCTTAGAGACAAGAATGAGATTTCTATTTTGGTCTTTCTCTACGCATGCCGTTATGCTAAGCAAGACCACTTACTTGGTGGCAAAAGCTGCAATCCTACACATATTTGTACCATTGTAATTGTACCATTGAGCAACGTGGGATTTAATTTCCAACTAAACATGCATAGTACTGGGCTGTAACGCATTTTTTAGAAGGAAGAGATGGCTGTTATTGAGCAAAATAGTGATTTTTCAAATGTCAATCTGTCTGGGACCCACCAGAAGTGATGTTATGGGTTTATTTCTCAGTCATTTCTCAGTCAAATAAGTTGGGTTATTTCTCAGTCATTTGCCAATAGCAAAGAGAATCAGGGCGCAATCCAACCCAGCGCCGGAATGGCAAGGCCTGCCAGCCAGCGCCATATCCGACACTGAGTCGGGGAGGCTGGAGCCTCCCTGCAGCAAGGGCACATTTGCGCCCTTAGCATAGGGGAGGCTCCAGCCTCCCTGGTGCACTCCTCGGATCTGTGCCTGCCAAATAGCAGGCGCAGATCCAAGGAGACTGCGTGGCCCAAATCAGAGCTGTGCAGCCTCCCGAGTAAGTATAGGATTCGGTTTTATGGCTGAATCCTAGATCCTCCTCCATCCCTGCCGACCCACCCAAAACCCCCCCCCCCCCACCCCCCAAAACCCCAACCCCTGCCCCATTCCAAAATGGCACTTCGGCTGATGCAAAGAAAGTGCAGCGTGGGCGCAATAGGACCGTCATTGCCATTGCACTGCAGCGCCAGTCCCATTGCCGTAGCGCCGACTCGGGGGTGTCACTCAGCACTCCCACACGGGCACTAAGTGCACAGCGTCGACACAACCCTGTTGCATTGTCACTATGCGGGTTACAGGATTGCCCTGTCAGAAAGAAAAAAAACTTATTTACAACCTTGACCCAAACAAAACAACCACTCAGCCCTCCCTGTTTCCAGTGTCCCAGCTTCCCATATTTTCAACATGGCTGCCCTAGGTGCTTTGCGACCCACTGAAATTGGCTCATGACCCACTGGTAGGTCCCGACCCACAGTTTGGGAACTGTTTATTTCATCAATCAATAAATATTCAGTATTGGAGAAATGAACACGTTGCAGAGCTCAGATAGTTGGAATAAAATGAGCAAGATCGTCCCTTTGGGCTATGAGCCTTTTGAGGCAAAGGGTGGCATCTTTTCCATTCTAATGCCTGTGACGCCTTGCTAGTTCCTGGGTAGAAGAGGCAGCTCATATGACAAATTGTGCCATTTATATTGCTATTTCCTGACATAATTCTCTCTTTTCTGTATAAAACAGCCATTAATTCAGTGTGTTGGATATATATAGCCACCGTTCATTTTTTAAACTTATAAATGTAAGTTTCAACACATTTACCCGTATTCAGATTTTCTTTGAAAACTGGCTATTTTTAAAAGCCTTTTGCCACCACCTTACTGGAGACAATAACATTATGTCCATGACCTTTGTTTTCATAATAAATGTATTGCCAGGAAGGTTGACTGCATCACACTTTGGGGTGCCCCGTGCTTTGAAATAATGGTATTTCACCATGGTATAATCAGTGTGTCTGTGTGTGTATGCGCATATGTTTGTCTGCTCCTCTTTTCCATGCCTTGTTCCTACCCTTTGCTTTTTGCTGCCCCATTACGGCGGCAAAAAAGGTTTAAAAAGGACAAGGTGGATGACACTACTCACTGCTGCCAGCAAGGAGCAACATTTTTTAAACTGGGAGAGGAGAGTGCACCATCTATCTGCCCACCACTTCCACTCCAAGGTGGCACCAAGTTAAAAAGGGGTTGGGGAGAAAGTGAACAAGTTGCTGCTACAATTACAGTGGTAAAAAAAATGAAGACAGGCAAAATGGAAAACAGTAAGAGAGGAACCCACACATACCCCCCAACCTGTCAGTTGGGTGCTATGGGTGTCTGGGACAGGGCTGAGAAGGACCCATACAGACTGATTTGCCCGGGTCACATGCACCGCTGCGAACAGCTCTGGTCAGGAACTGGGCAAAGCTGTCTGAAAAATGTTCAGCTGCCTCAAGATGGTAGTATCTAGGCAAAAACAATGTTCAGAAGGAGATTGAGCAAGCTAAAGGATGGTGGTACATGAGATTAGATTCACCTCAGTGTCACAGGTAGCATACAGGTGTCACACTGAGGGCACAATCCTAAACTGGAGTTAGGCTGGCACAGTTTAGGCCAGCACGTTTGGCAGCACAAGGGCCACTGTAAAGTGCATTTGGACCACTCTTAGAGTCAGGGGATGGCGCACATCTGTGTGCTGGCCTCTCTGACTCCAAGAGTGGTCCAAACATAATTTATGGTGTCCCTTGCGCCAGCCACTTGGTTGGCATAACTGTGCCAGCCTAGCTCCAGGTTAGGATTGTGCTCTGAGGCTGCTCAGGGACATTTGGAACAGAAAGAATTTTAACAAGGTTTACCGCACTCAAATGTAAGAACGCCCTGCCCCGTGAGTCTGAACTTTGGCACCTTGTGTCGTGCATGCCTGCATGCACTTGTGAGTGTCGGTGTATGCACGTGCATGGACAGATCACACTATGCATGCACTGATTTTCCCACCAGTCGAGCTCACTTGTTAGAGAGTCCAGTAGAGCTCCCGTTCACTCTGTGGAGAGTTGAGGGGTGCTGAAAGCCAGAGAGCTGTTTCTGTTTCAGGGCCTGGGAAGTTGCCATCTTCAGGCCTGCCTTTCCCTTTTAAGTGTGCTGATCTCCTTCCAAGGTCAGCTTCAAATATTCAATTATTGCATCTTGAGTCGTTTAAACACTTATTACGTGCATGCACAAAAGCGTGCGCATGAATACACACACGCACACGCGCACGCACTTTTCAGTGGCTATTAAAACAAAATCCTTTGAGTCTGCAGCAGCAGCAGCAGCAGCAGCTACAAGCACAACCTTCTGTTACAGGGGATCTCATTTCATGGGCCAAAGCAAGAAGTCACGAACAGGTCAATAATTCAGAAATAATCTCCTCCGTAAAGAAGAGACCCTGCATTAGCTCCTCTGGGGGTTTCCCCTTTCCTGGCCCAAACAGCTGTGTTGGTATTTAGACATAGGATACCAGCTCAGCTTCAGGTTCCAGCACAGCCTCGACTCACATCCTGCAGGCTTTCAAGTTCCCAGATGGTCTGTGCAGGGCTCAGCCAGCCAGCCAGCCAGCAAGTGCTTCTCTCTGGTGTATAACTCTTTGGAACGCATGTGTGGGGGGAAAGTTGGAAGGAAAAGAGGAAGAAGGGGGAAAAAATGCTAGATCATCTTCCCAGAACATTGCCTTTCTCATCTCTTCACTTCTCCCAGACAGAAACAAGCCTCACCGGGAACAGTACTTTCCTTGGCTTCGGTCAGTAGCCTTACATAAGGTTTGCCACCAAGGTGCACCTCATTGTGAAGAAGGTGTGCCCTGTTTGCTCACGGGGGGGGGGGAGAGACTGCCAGAGTTGCAGGAAAGCTGTAAGGTGTGTGCTGTCACCAGCTCCTGTCTTGGCTTCGTTCCTTAGCACCCTGTGTCAGGCACAACTAGTTCCCTTCCAAATCCTCTGCCTGTTCACCATTCATCATCTGCAGCATTGTTCCCAATCGGCAAAGAAAACATGCCCAAGTGACTCCTTCTACGGGATAAGCATCAGTTCCCTGCAGCGAACAAGAGCTAGCGTCCTCCAAGGAGCATGATGATGTCCTGGGAGGAAAAGATAGGTCCATCTAAATGTGGAATGTTCTGTATTCAGGATGAGTCTCTTTGATATCAAATGCAGGTATAACTGCAGGGCGTTGATAACTCCATCGTGTCCTGCTGCATGCGAACTTCCCATAGATAGCTGTCTCAGAGCGCAATCCTAACCTGGAGTTAGGCCAGCAAAGTTTGGCCAGCACAAAGGACACAGTAAAGTTTGTTTGGACAACTCTCGGAGTCAGAGAGGCCAGCACACAGGCGTGTGCAATTTCCCCTGATTCCCCTGACATGCTTTACGGTGGCCCTTATGCCAGCCAAACTTTGCTGGCCTAACTGTGCCAGCCTAACTCCAGGTTAGGATTGCGCTGTCATGGAGCAGATGGATTTCTGACCCAGCAACAGGACTTGCCCATCTATGAGGGCAACTGAAGCAATTGCTTCAGGTAGCAGATTTGGGGGGGGGGGGGATGCCTATCTCTGTCTATGATGAGCAATTTGGCCAGCACAGACTGGAGCAACCCCATGTTGGGCTGCCCAGCACGATGTGGGGCATAGGATCCAACAGTGGAGGCCACCGCCAGCCCCACCTCCTGTCAAGGCCCAATGCTCCCCTCTCCCCACTGAGTTCCACCCTCCTCCCCACACACCCCAAAACCAGCCCCACCAACCAGTGGTCTTACCTGGCTCTGGTGGTGGTGAACACCAAGCATTGCAACCCAGTGCCAGTGCTACTTACACTCTGGGTGCCATAAATGTGCAGCACATGTACAGCACATGTATAACACTTGGAGCCAGTGGTATGCTCATACCACTGGCGATAGAGCCTTTGGGATCGGGCTCCTTACCTGCCTCCACTGCCCCTACTTCTCTTCCATTCCTTGGACTGGAAGAGAGGGACAGAAAGCAAGAGGAAAGGTAGAGGGGGAGAGTGCTGAGCTAGGAGACTGGAAAGAGCAGGGCTGGCACATTCTTAGGTAAGGGAGGGCATCATTTGGCATGCCACCCCAGGCACCAGGAAGGTCTTGGACCAGCCCTGCCCAGTGAGTTAGTTCCTGTATACTTTACCTACCTTTTGGCACTGTCCTTTGTCTAGGTTATTTGACTTCCCATGTTCCTGCTACAGTGCTCAACTAAGATTGTGGAAAGGGTTCATTTGGATGTGCCTCTTACCAACCTCAGGAAGAGCATCCTCCCGTCGCTATCTGGTATTCATGTGAAGCAAAACACTTCTCTTTCTTCCAGTTTACTCATCGGTAAATTGGTGGAAAGAGAAGTGTTATCCTTCACATGAATACCAGATAGTGGCAGAAGTGATGGAAGGAAACAGAGGAGAGGATCAAAGATGAAGTGATGATAGTTATGTGAATGATTTCTCTCTTGTTCATAAAAGGATAGTAAATTTAGTTATCATCCAGGGCAAAAAGTGCCTGGAAGCACTAAACAGGGATTAGACCCAAATCTCTCAAAGAGACCTGCACCATTTGTAATTTGTTAGGACAAACAGAACCAAAAAACCATTTATGGTGGCCCACCAGAAGCCCCTTAGATCTGTACTTTTTACTGTTTGCCTGGGACCACAGATACAGGGGTCAGGTCATAATACTTAATGGGTGATCCACACTTGGCTTGGTGGGTCAAGTCATGCACGCTCTCTCTTGTAAAACAATATCCTCCAGTTGTTTTGTGGAGAATTGGATCCTCCTCATGTGTCTTGTTGCTCATGTCCAGTAAAGTGCCATCAATTCTGTCTCCAGTCCTGTGAACGTCTATTTCCAGAACTGACCGATTCTACCTCCAACTAAGTCCCGCCTCGCGTTCCGGCGGCTCGTTTGTGAATTTCTGTTTCTGTTCTACATTCTACTGTTATGTTGGTTAATCAATGGATACATTTGGGGATCTTTAAATCCTCAAAAATCAGGCCAACTTATTCAGCTTTTCAGATCCTCCCGAACAGGCAGCACCTGGGGACAGAAGATCCGCTGGAGACATCCCTTCTCACTTCCTTGGAAAAGACTGCACTGGCTCAAAAGCTTCTTGGAAAAAGAACATGAGAGACCAAGGCAAATCCATGACATTGAAGGTTAAGAGATGCCAAGTTCAGTAGCGTGAATAAAAACCATCTTAACCTTCCAGGTCATGAGATCAGCAGCTGGAAGTGGAAAATCACCACCAATAAATTGTAATGGAAGTGGAGTGATGAATGCTACTTAGAACGAGTGGATTTCAGAAGAGTATCAGCAGCTGCTTAAAAGGCAAGGCATCTTGGAGAAGGACGGCACAGAAAATGACCATGTTCTTACTGACAGATGGACTGCCTGTGTATGTCTAGCTCTTCCCATAAATCGTATCTGCTTCCAAAGACGTTTTTCCTTCATTACTGAAGCAAAATAAGCTATTGTTGGGTAGCCAGTGGAATAGAGAGAATTCAGAACTGGAATGGTGTAGGAGATGAACTAGTATATTGGATATAGGTTTGATCAGTTTGGTTTTATTAAGAGAGCAATCCTAACCTGGAGTCAGGCCAGCACAGTTAAGCCAGCACAGTTTGGCTGGCACAAGGGACACTGTAAAATGTATTTGGACCACTCTCGGAGTCAGGAAGGATGGCACATGTCTGTGTGTTGGCCTCTCTGACTCCAAGAGTGGCCCAAACATACTTTATGGTGGCCCTTGTGCCAGCCAAACCTTGCTGCTCTAAATCCCAGTATAGCAGCTCATAGGGTCAGGGGTCAGATTTTAAATGGATTGGTATTCACTGGCATTGCACAGAAATATTTCTTGTACCCAATCAGGGTAGGCAGCTGCAATCAGGTTTTGACAGCTTCATCATACCTTTGATATGGACTACAATAGTGTTCTTCCTACACCCACTCACTGTCTTTGGAAATGAAAAATAATCTTGTGCAAATAATTGCAGCCTTGTAAGGCCAAGCCGATGAAATATCTTTATGGGAAGAAATGTGAATGGGCGCAACATTTCGGAGTGCTGAAGATCCAGCGGACTGAAAAATGAGTTACGGCTGATAGGTTTAGTAGAGTTCCTGTTGAGCAATTATATTCCATAAGGGTCCTTCATTGTACAATGTGCTATCAATTTTCACTTTATACAGTAGAGGGAATAATGGCTTCAGGTGCAGATTGTGAGTTGGTTGGGTTCTCTTTTTTTTTTTTTTTTTTTTTTGCTAGGGAATAGAACAGTGATTGTTTAACATCTGACTTTTCTCACATAGTTCTCACATTAAGATTTAGTGCTGCATTTTGCATGCATCATAGACCTGATCTGAGTTTTCATTCTCTTTGAGTGGAGTTCAGCTTATCTCCAAACACCAGCAACTGATGAATGCTAAAGAGCTGTCGTCAAATGGAACATACTTTTCAAAACGCTCCATTGATCATGTTTAAGTAGTTCTACAGAATTCTAAACAAGTCCACAGACATATGGTAACAAGAGCTCTCTGTCTTTCCAAAAGTATCTTGGATGGTCTTTGCTTGGGTCCCAATCCTGAATTGTTAGAAAGTATGGTAAATCAGAAGATCAACCTGAATTTTGTGGCTTCACAGCACCCTAAACTTACTAGTGAAAAGTTGGCAAAAGCATGTTGTCACTGGGCATGGGAACTACACACATGCAAAGTTGGGATACATACGTTTGTGACACAACCCAAATGGAACAACTGTCAGAATGGCTATGCTGTTGATGTATTTCACCAAAAGTGGATGGTTGGTGGCATGCCAATTCTCTTTCAGTCTTCAAAATCTCTTCCCACCTATAATAATAAACAGTGGGACGTGGAATTATTTGCTGGGCAACCTCAACTCCATCGTCAATACCACTATCTGAGAAAAGGATTCCCTTTTCTTCTGTGTTTGAGGTGCCCTTGATGGAGCAACAAAAAAAAAACCTCCAAGTACTGGGAGTACTAAGGAAAAGTGGTCTGTAGATGATCCAAAGGGATGACATTCAATGGACAATCAGTGATCTATTCACTCAGTGTCCAAATAGAG